>JAGFNQ010004876.1:242631-295392 GCA_024364735.1 Boesenbergia rotunda | reverse complement strand
ATTAAAGTCTTAGTTGTGAACCAGACAATGACTAAGTCCTAGTAGAACTAGACATCAAAAGTCCTGATTGGGAGTCGGACATGAGCTGAGTCTTAGTTAAGACCAAGCAGACAAATTTCTAGCTGGGTATTAGGTGAATTAAATCCAAGTGATTAAGGTTTGGTAGATAAATTTCTAGCTCAGGATAGGTGAATCAAGTCCAAGTGATTAAGACTTCATAGACAAATTTCTAGCTGGAAGCTAGGTGAATCAAGTCCAGGTGGAGTCAGCTAAGAGCTGAAGGCTTGACAAATAAAGTTCAAGTGGAAGTAGCTGGGATTGTAGCTTGGCAAGTCTAGAAAAGTTAGCTAGAGGTTGAACATCTAGACCCAACAAAAGTGCGAGTAACTTTACATTTTGTACCCTACTCATTACGTGTAACCACTGCAAGCATGTTCGATGGTTCTAAGCAACCGGATGGAGTTCGGGACGACTAACTAGTGATAACTCTTGACGAAGAGATTTCGAAGGGTCTAAGCGATCGTATATGGTCTAGGAGATCAGGCAATACGAGTGGCCAGTGCAGCTTCCAAGCGACCGAGAGATGATCCTATCAGCTGAGCAAAGCGGTCAAGATAAAGTTTAACACCTGCCCAGGCGATTGGAGGGTGTACAGGCGATCGGAGAGCTTCATTAACGTTATTTTACGGATAGAAGTTGTAGCTATGTCAGCACTCATATAGGCAACCGAGAAGACTATAGGGTACCAGAGGAGTGCTATATAGGGAGCTTCAAGGTAGAACATGAAAATAACTCATCTGCATAGAATTCATTCTTGTTCTCATGTTCTAAATATTCTCTCGTCTTCTGTGTTGTGACACACTGCGACGTGTGCTTCTTTTTTGATCAGCAACGCGTAGAATAATATTTTTATTTATTTTAGTATTGCCTTATGTGTTTTATTATGCTTAAACTTTTTAGATTTTTTTTAATGAGATTTCTCCATCTAAGAGAAATTAGAAATACGAATCATATTTTATAATTGTTGTATGTGTATACTTATGGTTTGATTAATCAACTTACATGCTTAAACTATTAGCTAAATCTATTACTTATTTTTATTGCCTTTGGTTAACTTGATTGAATCAGTCTAAGTAAATTTCATTTTCGCTGTACTAACTCTGGTTGATTCAATTGTTTTATTTATTATTTGAGTTTTTTTTAATTCTTAGCGCTATTCATCCCGTCTAACATCAAGTTTAATTCTATAGTGGTGTCGACCCCATAGGACCTCCGGGGTCGTGCCCCCTCAGGCGCCCACCTCGAGCGTATGATGTTAATTGAACACCAGACATCTAAAAGGATAGCCTGGTGCATGAAGCTCCCGTCATGCGAAGTCCCAGGGAAGAGTCTATTATACGCAGCCTTATCTTACTTTGTAAGAGGCTATTTCTAAGACTTAAACCCAGGCTATTTCCAGGACTTGAACACCAGTCATCTAGTTTATTAAAATTTAACGAAAAGTTAATTCAATTGAAATGAATTATGATTTAATGAGTTTTAGTTAATTTTTTTTGACAATTGTAATACGCATTAAAATACCAAAGATATAAATTTTGTACATGTGGCTTATTTTACTCCTAGAAATATTGGTAATAAATATTAGTAATGCACTCAATCAATTAAACTATTCTTTTATCTCACTTATGCAGAGACCTTTTGATCAATTTAGATATATAAGTTAAGATTAGTCTTAATCAAGGTGTGCATCATGACTATCCAATATCGTAAAATACCCTATATCAATTTATAAAACCTTTCACATAAGTCATTTTCATATTATTCAATCATCTTATATCACCAAATTAGATGTCTGTAATACATAATTTGTTATTCAAGAGCCAAGTTAGATATATATTGGCAATAATATGAGATGATAAATAATCATGCATGACTAATGGGAATTCTTAGTCTAGTGCTACACCATGATCATGTACGTATTCTTCAAATCTCAACCACATCATCAAAGACATAGCTAATGAGTGTGTTCTAAGACACAAATTTTCTACTCGAATGGAGCAAATTAAACTAAGAATTTCTCCTATACAAGTATCTAAACATATGGCGATTGGTGGGTCATGCATTTGCTCGCTCAAATATATAATCTTTTATGGATTACCATTGTAGCTAAAAGACCTCTAGCTAGCTAAACCCTTTATTTGGTTGTCTAAATCTATTAAATCATGATTCTATATACAGAGAGAACGTGCATCCATGACAAATAACCTTCTTTTTCCGGCACTTGCCCGTGAATCATGATGCATCAACCTCTTGTTTGTTGGTATAGTTATCTATTTTTTTAATTGAATGAATTATAAATCATTTGAATCCTTAACTTAATAAAATATACTATCAAAAATTGGGCAACATCGAGGTATGTGCTCATGCAAGCTAGCTACGTTGACCAAGGCACCAAGGTCGTCGCGTTTAGCACGAGCCCATGCACTACACTATTAAATATGCCTATGATCACTTGCCATTGAGCAACACATGGTCAATATTAATTAATTGTAGCCTTATAACAAAACTCCAATTAAGTTTGTCAATAATCAAAAATAAAATGGAGTAAAAGTAGAAGAAGGAAACCTTTTATCTCATGATGTAATTTGTTTAATTAGGCCAACGCATACATTATCTAGTAAATAACCACTTATATGTTTCAAGTTTCTCTCAATTTGGTTAAAAGTTGTATGATAGCTAGAATAAGTTAATTACATACTTGCATTCATCAACTTAATCACTATAGTCTGATATATATATTAATCATGATACTACTTGTTCAATGTCAAGTTTTTCATTGATGTAAAGATCATAAAATGTCAATCATTGAGCAATGCCAAACGTCTTGACGAAGAAATTATTAATGATCATGTAGGCATATAAATATATATATGCTCAAAATTGTTTTCAGAATAAATGCAAAAATTAAGGAACACTACCTACATTAATTACCCTATGGAACAGCATGCAACAGGAACAGCAAGAACAACAATGAAAGAAGTATGTAGCAAACAATTAATGGTAATTCTCCGCACTCAATCAAGTCTAATTAATTGTGTATATACCTGTGTACAATCTTTGATCTCTACGTGCTGAGATCTTCTACTTTCTCACGCACCGCTCTCCCCATCCTGGCGCCCTCCGCCGCCGTCCTTGTTGATGTATGAGCTAACGGCCGCCACCGCGGCGGCGGCAACATTTTCCGGCGTGGACATCTCATCCTTACTCGACAGCCAAGGATTTCCGCCACCAAAGTGAGGGGTGTAATTGCTCGAGAGGGAGGGCATGGCCCATGGGTACTTTACAGTACCGGAAGGAAGCAGTAGTTGATGCTGGCCGGATGATCCCAGTGGAGCCGCGCTGGAAAAGCTGCTGATCATAGAGGAAGAAAAAGATGGGTTGTGCCCCAAGTAAGGGCCGAGGTAGGAATTAGATGGATTGGCGTCGTTGGGTAGCAGGAAATTAGCCGCCCCGGAGGTGGCGGTGGAAGCTAGGGCGGTGGCGCCGACCGGCAAGGGGTGGTTGTGCGTCCCTTCGTAGGTCGTCACCAGTATCGACATGTCCTCCAAGCACCTCTGCACCTGCATGCGTAATTACACAAACAAAAATTAAGGCAAATCGATCACATGCATACGCATCTCCTAGATTCGATCGATCGTTCGATCGAGTTTATATGCTGAATTTACCTGCTTCCTCACTGGGCACCCCGGCGCGACGGTGCATCGGTAGTAAGCCCTGGGGCAAGGATTCCCTTTCGCGACCTTCTGGCCGTACTTCCTCCATTGGCAGCCGTCGTTCATCTGAACAAAAAAATGATAATCAGAGACGATAGTTCAAGTTTTCTAAAAATTTCTATAAAATATGTCGTAGTTGGGATTTGAACGACAACTTGACACCCATCCGATGTATCATAGCCAGCAAAAAAAAAAAAAAATGATACGTAGCAGAAATTTAGAGTATGAAATCTAACGAGAATAACGTGACATTCTAATTACAACAATCACGAAAGTCATCGTCAATGTTCAAACGACAATCCAGATATACACAAAAAATGTCATGTATGCATGAACTGATCACTCACCGTAGGTCCTTGGCACCTTGCTCGAACGGAGACTCTAGTTTTTCTGGTGGCCGGGTTGATGCTTTGGCTCGCGACTTGAGGCATCTCCGGCCAGTTGCTCATCTGCGTCGACGTCTCTTTGCCTCTCTCCTGATCAGCAGCTTCTTCGGCCTCTAGTTGATCTCTCACTTGTTGAGCGCGATCCTCGTCGTCCTCCTCATTCGCATAGGTTTGCAAGCTCAAAGATAAAGTCAACTCCTTGTCATCGCCTAGTTGCTTGGTTTCTTTGCTCTCGGCCGACGACTTCCTCTGCTGCTCCTGCAGGAAGCTGCTCTGTTCCCCTCCGAGAGAAAGACAAACTTGCTGCTCCTAAATTTAATTAATTAGTAATCATTTATTAATTAATTACCGAAACGATCGAGCTCGACAGAGATAGAAATTAGTAATACTTGTTGAGGATTTTGCAACTGTTGGATTCCCGACAACTTCGCCTGCAACTCTTGGTAATCTTTGAAGGTCCTCTCGATGACCTCTTTCAGTATCTTGTTCTCCGCCTTCATGCGTTCCATCTCCGCTTGCAGAATCCCCAACTGATCGTTGGAAAAAGGAAAAAGGTTAATTAATTATGTATCATTAATTCATGAAATTAAACTGATCACCTCATCCTCGATCGAATGGTCGTCGCCGGCGGCTGATCCCCTTCCTGAACTCGCATGCCCCTTCCCCTTCTGCTTCGCCTCCTCCGCGTCATTTTTATCCTCGCCCGACCGATGATCAGCTGTGTCCGAGGACAGATCTATATGCATTATTATCGATCCTCCCGCTTTGATCTCCTCTTCTTCTTCTTCTTCTTCACGGTAACAATGACCTTGTCGTCGATCGATGCTCAACTTTTTCTGTGTCTTGACGTTCCCGAGGCGCTGGAGTCAATGCCAGAGCGTATTAAAGAGTCAGAAAGAAGGAAAAGAAAGAGAAATCTCACACGCTGCCTTAGCTTCCATTTTTAATAACCAACCATCAATTCTACGAAACCGTGATCCGAATTACAATTTTCTAATCCGAGGGCTGACGTCGTTATCTTCACCGATCGAAACCCAACAATTTCAAAAGTCTTCTTGCGACCACCACACCCCCATGGTTAAATTCCTCCATTGACGTTGATGATGATGATGATGTTTTGGCTTAAAACTCACGTTTCTTTACTGGATCTGGTTAATTATCTTTCACATATATATGATCCACTCGTAGTGATCGCATGCAATTGGCATATATGGCGTATTGATTGAGCAATATATGTTGCATTTATTGTGATATATAATGATTAGTGTGGGTCGCCACTCTATCCCTTGTGCCAATTAACCTTGGGATCGAGGTTTAATTATATTAGTCAATGCATTCTCTATTCCCAAGGGTCAGAAACTGGACCTGTCGTCATGCAGAATAATATATATGCATAGTTTATGCTGGCCAGATTAATATATAACTACCTACGCAGCCAATGACTGAGATTGCAAAGAAAAGAGTAAAGAGGAAGCAGTCAATGCCGAGCCAGATTGATATGTATTTGAATATATATTTTATTTGTATGTATTGTATGTATTTGAATATGAATATTATTGTTTTATATGTGTTTTATTTGAATATTTGTTGGGTTGTTATTTGAATATATTTGTATAATGTAAATATGGAAAGGGAAAAAGAGGAGAACGACTGCTGGAAAAATTACAGAAATTAGCTAGCAACGGATCTTTTCTAAACCCGTCGCTAATAGCCACGGAATATTGACTATTCCGTCGCTATTCCGTCGCTATTAGCGACGGATATTTACGATATCCGTCTCAAATAGCGATAGATATTTGACTTTTTGTTGTTAATTACGATAAAATAGCGACAGGACTTTCTGATTCCTGTACATGTCACCTTTGGTTCCAGTATTTTACGACGGGGGGTTATGTATTCGTCGCTATTTGCAACGGACTATTTATTTTTAATCCGTCGCTAATAGCAACGGATAGTACAAATTCCGTCGCTATGCTCGTCTACGACGGCGTGACAGCCGACGGCGGTGTTTCCGTCGCTATTAGCGACGGATATTTACGATATCCGTCTCAAATAGCGATAGATATTTGACTTTTTGTTGTTAATTACGATAAAATAGCGACAGGACTTTCTGATTCCTGTACATGTCACCTTTGGTTCCAGTATTTTACGACGGGGGGTTATGTATTCGTCGCTATTTGCAACGGACTATTTATTTTTAATCCGTCGCTAATAGCAACGGATAGTACAAATTCCGTCGCTATGCTCGTCTACGACGGCGTGACAGCCGACGGCGGTGTTTCCGTCGCTGTTACCTCTTAGCGACGGAATTGGTCCGTCGCTAATCGCGGTTTTTTTTTGTTGTGGTGAGGGTGCCAGCTACCCAATATATAGTTTTAAACTATAGAGTCGATCAATAGTTGAAGGTTGAATAAAGTATTAAGTATGAAATTCACCATTGTCCAAATGGTCCAAATGCTAATGTACTTATGAGGAGTTTCATAGTTATGTTTTAAACTCAATAGATTAATTCTAGTTGTTATATAGCTAGCTTATTGAGTTTCATGTGTGTATCTTTTGGTTATATTCATTTTAGACACCCACTTTAAAATTCTGACAAAAAGATCTCTTAATTTTAGTATTGTTAAATGATTTAGTTAATGAACCCTAATGCTTAATTTAATTCATATGAAACAACTCAACTTGTAACTAAATTGCTCAATTTAAACTTCATTTGCCCTCAATTATTTTGCCTTCCAATTTCATTGTTGGATAAGGATTCATTGTTGTGGCAAAGGTGATAACCCTTACCTCGGGGACCCTTTACTAAAGGAAAAACGTCATTTAGCAATGACTAATTTTTCGCTAACACATCTATATTCGTCTCTATTAACATTTAGCGATGAATAATTATCATCGCTATAAGCTTGTCATAAATCATATTTAGCAATGAAAGTCAAGATTTCGTCACTACGATTAACGACATCACATAAAAACATTGCTAAGATTATCATAATCAACTGGGTTATTTTTTGGGATGATTATCGGAAAATTCGTCTCTAATATTAGCAACGAATTACTATGTTCCATTGCTAAATACATGACAGTTAGTGACGAATTACTCACTATTCATCTCTAAATACAACCATGGTTAGCGACGAATTTTGAGAAATTTATTGCTACAATCAAAATTTTAGAAATTCGTCACTAGCCATATATTTTTTTAAAAAAGATTTTTTTTGTTCTATATTTGTATCCTATATTACAACATTCACAACTCAACTTCACAACATTTACAAAATTTATCATCAAGTTTTTTTCCCATGCTTTAACAACATCAAGTTCCCAACTTTAACAAGTAACACAGCAAAGTTCACAACATCAAGTTCACATCATCCAATCACCACTTTAACAATAAGTGCACAACATCAAATTCTAAGGTCGAGGAGGAGGTGGAGCTGAATAGTGTCAAATACAATGCAGACATCATACAGTTGAATTTCAACATCAGGTCACATTAATTCTAAATAGTACAACTCACTTGTGATTTCTGAATTTGCCAAATTCTTTAACTTTATCATTCTATCTCTAAATTATTGTGGAAATCTCTCTCATGATATTGCAGAAGTTGATTTGAATAAACTTTATGTGACAAAAGCTATATATGTTTGCTACATAAATAAATATTTAAATTACAAGTTTATAAAGAAATATAAACAATAAAGTTACAAAATGGTCGGATCGGTTATCTATCCGCCAAAGTTCGAGAGGGAGTTCGCGAGTTGGAAGCACGAAATGTAGGTTTTTTTTCAAAACTAATTTCAATTTGATTTTAATAATGAAAAACGCTTTTTGTAGCTCCCAAGGGCACCGACAACAAACCCAAAGATGAATGTCAGTGAACTAAGAAGGAACAGGTTGACTTTGTGGTGAACGAAAAAATAGAATACCATCTACTCACCGAACTCCCTGCAAAAGAAGTCAACTGAATCGGGAACTACCGATCGGTGAAGAAACTTTGGGAAAACTTCCTTGAACTCCATGAAGGTACCTCCAAAGCCAAATTAGCAAAAAGAGATCTACTTCGGAATCAACTCAGCAACATTCGAATGGAAGAAGGAGAATCAATAGCACAACTTCACGCTAAGCTTAAGGAGATGATGACATAACTCAATAATCTCGGAGAATCGGTAAGCAATCGGGATGTGCAAAGGTACGCATCGAACGCCTTCCCGAGAACCCCTAACTGGATTTCAATAATCAACGCCTACTATATCTCTAAGGACCTTGAGATAAGTACCTTAGAGAAACTTTTTTTTCACTTTGAAACTTCACGAATCCTGATGTGCAGGAAAAATAAAAACAGACAACATCTCCGTAGGCACGAGAAGGATCCAACATGAAGAGGATTCTTCAGAAAATGATGAAAACGCAGCATACATGGTAAGAAAGTTATCCAAATATTTTGAAACTAAAATATTTAATAAGGTACAGGGTAAGAAGCAAAGGAAGATCCGTTGTTACAACTATAATGAAGAAGGACACGTGAAGGAAAACTACCCCAAAGTGAAGAATAAAGGAAAATAGGCACCAAAGACAAAAGCACATAATCTAAATGCGACATGGGACATGTCTTCATCGGAAGACTCAGATCTTGATGAACACGCTGGACTTGCTCTGATGGCTTCATTCTAAGAAGAGGAGAGCATCGATGAAGGGAGAGTCACCTCAGAGGACAGTAGCGACAAAGGGGAAACTTCAGACTTCAAAAGTGATACGGTAAGTGAGGTATGTTTTCAACTTCTTGATCAACTTTACTCAGGAATAAAAGTCATGTTGAAATCTATTTGTAAAATAAAAAATAAAAATATAGAACTGGAAAAACAATTATCATCTTCTTGCCCACTAGAAATGTATGATAAGTTAAAATTTGAAAATGAAATTTGAAGATTCAAATTGAAAAATCAAAAAACAACTATTCATGTTTAAAATATTCACAAAATTCAATATTTAAATATGATGGAAAACTTAATTGGTATTACAGATTTCATAGGGGCCAAATTAAATTTTTTTTTAAATCAGATGTTCCATCTAAGTTTTTAATAAACCCTGTTGGTAAAAATTTATATTGGGTTCCTAAATATATTTTAAACTGTTGATTTTTTTTTGAGTAAATTTTGGCAATTAATGCTTTATCTTGTTAATTTTCATTTTGGATAACTACTTATAGGAAAATTAGTGTAAAGTTTTTTTATAAGCAGTGTTCTATCTACAAAAATATTTTTAAAAATTTTAAAATAATCAAATTTATTATGAATTTTCATTTAAAATAATTTAAAATTAATTTCATCGAATTTGAATTTTCTTGATCTGTTCTAAAATCTTGAGAATTATTTTTATGTCAAAATAAATTGATTTTCAAAAATATTAGAAAACTTTGACAATTTTTTCTAAAAATAATTCTTTAAAAATTCTAAATTCTAGAAACTATTTATAGTGTTCAACATATTTTCCCTCAACTTTTTAAGTTTTTAATGTGATCAAAGGGGGAGAAGTAGTGTTAAGTTAAGGGGTAGGCTCTAATTTTATTTTTTTTAGCGCTTACACTGTTATATATTTATTCATATTTTTTTATATATTTGGTTACCCTAACATAACTCGGGTTGATGCACATCAGAAAGGGGGAGATTGTTAATACCCCATATTGGTTTTGATGTGGTCAACCGATTTAAGTTAGGTCTTGGTGTTTTTAATCCCTGTGTCTAAGTATATAAGAACTTAGGAGCGAAGGAAGTCGAGCGGAAGACGTAGCAGTTGAGAAGGATGACACGGAAAGGGAGCCGACAAGCTTGGTGCATCCGAGGGACGCGGAGCTCTGCGGAAGAGTATGTCGGTGGAGCGAGAAGGACACGCGCGACGTCTGAGGGACGAGAATCCAAGAGGAAGAACGCTCGAAAGGCGAAAGGCCGGAGTCAAGATCGGGTGAGTCTAACTCCGGTTAGCCAGAAATCACCCAAGAAGACCGGAGGTTAGGCTGGAGAGTGGTCAGTGGTAGCTGACCAAAAAGGCCACTCTCGGGCGCAAGTAAGCTTACGGGCGCCTGGCTCTTGGGCGCCTGATGCGCCTGGCTCTCGGGCGCCCCTGTGCTATCAGGCGCCCGAGAGACTATGTTTAGCCGTTTGTGAACGATGCACTCTGGATAAGCATCATGCCACGTGTCAGGCGCCCTATAAGTTCCATGTCAGCAAACGGATAACCCTGATCGGTGCTATAAATAGATCCTTGGAGCTCAGTTTCATTCATTCCATTCATTCCAAGCATTAGCAAACATGTTTTGTATAATCTTTCTTTCTTTTTCTGAGCTTTCCAAGTGTAAGAGGCTTCTCCGCCCGAAGGAGTTTTGTTTAGGAGAATCGAGTCATATTCAGCTTTGGATTAGCCACCTTTCCGGTTGCAAACCAAGTAAAATCCAGCTGCCTCTTTATTTATTTATTCACTGTTTTCTTCATTTGTTTATGTTATTTTTGATCTAACTAACATCTTTGTTAAGTCGAAACAAAAGATAGTAATTTTTATTTTCAGGGGCAATTCACCCCCCTCTTGCTGACCTTCGATCACCCTGAAAAATCTCATAACCACTAAATCTTCGTGTTGGTCCTTCTTGTTCAACCTTTCCATTGTAATTCTTATTTTTACATCATGAGTGCTGCACATTCAAGAATCGATGGTGACATGTATAGCATATTTTACTCAGTAATCTTTGAGATTTAGTTTCATCAAGACATACTGGTCATACTTTGTAACCCTTTGTGCTCCATCCAAATATAGTTCCATATGTTGGAAAGTTATGAATGGTCCACATCACAGCAACATGTAATTGAAATACTTGTAATTCAATTGAGGTATCATATGTCGTAAGTATACATCTATCTCTATCCCAGGTGATTTAGGCCCAAGAATTAAAAGAGACATAATCAAGTATGATGGCTTCATTATTTTCTAGGGTGGAAAATTATAATTCACAAGTATAACAGACCACATACTATAAGCATTTGACATATTTCCAAATGAATTAAAATCATTAGTAGTCAACCCTAAGTGAATATTTCATGGGTCACTTGCAAATATTTCGTGAATCACTTGCAAATATTTCATGTGGCATGTCAAATTTTTTCCATAATTCACTATCTGCTGGGTGCCTTAGTACACCATCTATTTCAACCCATTTTTCTTTATGCCATCTCATTTTTTTGTTGTATGTTTCTCAATAAACAATAGCTTAAGTCTGAGCTTCAAAGGAAAATATCAAAGAATTTTCTCAGTATTCTTTTTCTTATCCATCCCATCAGTTGTATTTGAGCTCTTCGCACACTGGACATGTATCCTTATTCTTGTGCTCATTCCAAAATAATATACAATCATTCTTATATACATGTTTCTTTTCATATATCAATCCTAACTCTTTTAACACTGTTTTACTTCATAATGAGAGTTTGGAATCACATTCGATTTAGAAAATACCTCTTACAATAACTGAATTAACATATCAAAAGATTTATTGTTCCAACCATTTAACTCCCTCACATGCATTTGTTGGATACGATTTTGCAAAAGTAAAATTTTGATACCATCGATCATTGAAAGTCAAGTTTGACTTCAAAATCGAAATCTACGTTTCGCGTAGATAAATCTGGACTATTTATTTGCTCAAAACCGATTAAGGGTGAATGAGAAATTAATTGTTCAAGATACGTGCGATCTGGAGCGTCAGATTCGAATCTGACTGTGAAGAGAGAGAAAGGATCTGAGGCGTCTGATTAAATGTTCTAATCTGGCGGCTGAGATCAAGATGGAATCTGAAGAGTTATAACTCTTCAGATCAAGGGACGAGATTAAAAGACCTTTAAAGGGTTATACCCTTTTGTTATGAATGGTCCAGATTTGTCCAAACCAAAGGGTACTTACCTCTTCACTCAATATAAATAGATCCCTCCACTTGATCATTTCATTTATTCAAGCATTGCAATCTAAAAGTATTTGCACTCATCCATCTTCTACATCGAGAGTCCAAAAAGCTTACGGAAAGGTTCGCTGGTCTCGGAATTTGAAGTGCTACTATTCTGAGACGACATCGTTGTATCTTGGAAACGAGTTGCTACTATCCGTGAGCAACAGTAGTGGAGCAATATCGTTTTACGGAGATAGTGTCAAACACTACCCTCGACGTAAACCAATCAGTTTGCTTCTTCCAAAAGCAACCTCCCAGAAGATCCGACGGTCGTAAATCGATTAAGTCAAATACCGAGGAGGAGATACAAGTCAACAAAATTCGAACAACATTAACTTAATTAACAAAAAATTGAATATAAAAAAATTAGTACAAGTGTGATATAACCCTTTTTGTGCTTCTTCAAACATTGAGGTATAACTTCCTCTAATATCATTTACATTCATATTTTCATTAATATCAACTAATTGAGGCCCATTGGTGTTTGATATTTTCTAAATTTCTTAAATTAGTAAATATGTTTTGAAAATCATTTTCTTTAAAATCACAATCATGTTTCTCTTCATTGATAGTATTTATAGATGATGTAGTAGCTTTTCTATAAAAGTCTGGACGTTGTATAATTTGTCAAATCTCCATCTATAATGATGTCCTCAAACATAATCCAAATTATATTTAAATAAATTACCACACCTTCGGTATACATAAATTTTGGATAAATTCAAACTTATCATATAATTCTCTGTCACATTTAAAAACTTATTTAACTCATTGATATATTCAGGGCTAATATGATTTTCAATCATTATCCAACTTTAATTCATATTTATAAAACCTGGTTGAACATATAAAAAAATTCATATTATTTAATAAATAACTCTTATAAATAAGTTTTATGATAACTTTCAATGAAATTCATTAAGCAACTTAAATTAAATAACCTAAAAGAATTAATCACATCAGATAACCCTAAAAATAACCCTAAAATTATCATCTAAGGATCAAAATAACCAAAAATATCATCTAAGCATCAAAATAATCTTAAAATCATCATCTATGTATCAAAATATCCCTAAAATTATCATCTAAGTATCAAAATAACCCAAAAATTATGATTAAAATTATTGAAAATACTAGATGAAGAGCTTCTAATGTAACCGGAGATAAATGATTTGGAGGAACGGTTGGAATAGGAAGAAGAGATAGCATTGGAGTAGGAGAAAGAGCAATCTGCCGGAGGCGAGGCAGAATTGTCGGAGGAGAGAATGAATAGACGAAGGAGAAAAAGAATCGTCAGAGGAGAAGATAACAATCTGTCTTGATAGGGATTTAGGTTTTTATTACGTATTTTAATATATTTTTAAATTAATGAAATTATTAATATTACTTATTAATACTTTTTGGCGCCAAGTGTATCTACGGGTGGATGCCCTAATAAATTATTAACGGTGAATTTTAATAGTTTGTTGCTAATAGTTTTATTTTTTTTTATGAAAAGTATATTTTAGTATGATTATTTACGACGATATGTTATTTCGTTGTTGATAATCTATTTAGCTACAAACTGTTATTTCATCGCTAATGTTTCGTTGCTATTTTAATGATTTCTTGTAGTGCCTCCAAGACCACCTCAAGCATATTGGAAGTGAGTAAATCATAGGGGCCTAGCACAGGGTAGAGAAAGCGCTCCATTGTTGTTCGTGTGTGTGATGTGTTGGTTATCGAAAAATGTAGGCAAGCCAATCTTAAAGTTGATAGTTTTAACCACTTATTTTAAACCCTATTTTTTTCATAAAATTAATTTGAAGTCCTTCAAGTCAATTTACTTATTTTATTTCTATTGGAAATGTGAATGAAAATAGATAAAAATGACTCCAAAGAAAAGATAAATAGTTTCATATTAGAAATTTTAATATAAATAAATAAATTTATATTGAATCATGATATTGAGATAATATGAATTTTAGCTTTCTCCCATGTATGCCTCATGACTCTCATCAAGCTCAATTTACTTTAAAACTAGTTGAGTCCTTCAAATGCTTGTGATAAATATTGATTAAGGTTTTATTGTCAATTTAGCTACATAATTGCTTGATCTAAATGCCTTGGTCAATGAAATGATATTTTAATAGATATTTTTTATTTTTTGAATTTTTCTAAAAGTGCTTTAAATTTTTTTCTCATTTTTTGTTCTAAGCTCATTTCAAATTTCCCTACATCTAAAAGTTGACTTCTAAGTCAGCTCCCATTTTAAAATTAGCTTCATTAAAAAAATTATATATGAATTTATTTTCATATAAAATATGTTTTTTTTAGATTTTCACAATCTAGTGAAATGATGACTAAATGACTTATTTTGACTAAAATAAATTATACAATAAACTTCCTTAACACATTGATTTTAAAATTAATTATTTATTTAAAATCACATGCCATAGCTCATTCCCATCAAATTGATTTTATTTTCTATTATTGAAATAATATTTTAACTTAAAATTTATTTTTATATATTTATTTTCATCTAAAATATACAGTTTAATTAATAGCTCATGGTAATGTAAATTTTCTTATTTTAATTACATGGTGACAAAAGGTGAATCGCTCGCCTCCAACGCCCCCACTAATCCGTCCCAGGGCCAATACGGAGAAGGTAAATCACGGGGTTCTTATTTTAATTACAAGCTTTAGATTAGGGTGTGCTTAAATAAAAGTACCTTATTTTTTTTTAATTTTTAACTTAAATCCGAGGTATCTTTTTATTAAATTAGATGTAAAATTTGCAAGTTTCCCAAGTGGTTGAGCCATAGTTCTGATATGAGTTCGACATAGATTAAGTTAGACTTAAAAGAACATACAAGTTTTCGATAGATAAGGAGCATCGGAGACGGTAGAAGTCACAAGCAAGTAAGTAAGATGACATGGGAAAGGAGTCGACGAACTCGGTGCATCCGAGGTATGAGGAGTTGCGAAAGTGTACTCTAGTGGAGCATGAAAAATGCAAAGGATGCATCCGAGAGATTAGAAGTCGAGAGGAAGACTACTCAAGAAGATCATAATTAAGTTTGGGTGAGCTGAATTTAGGGATACAATCACCCAGACTAATGGAGAAAGAAATGGTTAACTTCGCAAAATGATTCTAGGTGTCTGGAATGATTCCAGGCGCCCAGATTCTAGGAGCGCGCCGAGATTGGGTGGCCAGGTTAGCAGGAGTCATTGCCGAAACGGATCAGGACAGTATCCACATTAACAAACTCTAGGCACCCGGATCGTTTGTAGGCTCCCGGAATGCTTGAAATCAATAGGAGCCATTAAGCGAACCGTAGCCAAGAAGATAGACTTCGACGAGTTTAGGCACTTGAAAGGTGCCACATCGACAAACGATCAGATCAAAGACGAAGGATATAAAAGGAGCCCTGAAACTTGAAATTCAACACACAACACACTTGTTCAACTCATTGCATTTCTGTTCTTTCTTAGTTTTGTGCTCAATTACTATAAGAGACTTCTCCGTCTCTAACTCGTGTCTAAAGAAGGAGATTTTCATAGTGCTTTTCATTGTCTTGGACTAGCAACATAATAGTTGCAAACCAAGTAAATTAGAGTCTCTTACATTATTTTTGATTAATTAATGTGTGTATTCTTGCTATGTTGTTAGTAAGAAAAATGCCATTTGTAATTTGTAGGTCGCTATTCACCCCTCCCCTCTAGCTTTCCAAACCACTTCTTCTGAACCAACAATTGGTATCAGATCTGAACTGCTTAGAAAGATTAACCATCAACTTAGCAATTAGATCGAGAGGAATGGTCGGATGAAGCATCAATCCATTGAAATTTGAGGGTGAATTCATCATGGGTAAGAAAAAGGTAGAGGTATTTTTCAAAATCGATTTCGAAATTATGTTATGTATAAAATTCAATTTTGAAACACCTAAGACTGAAGATGGAGAGGAACTTGAGGAACACCAATGGACCAAAAAGATCAAGAGGAGTTTATGGCTAATGGGAAGGAGAAGTTTCACTTGCTATGTGTACTACTAGCATAAGAATTCAACCGAATTGACTCCTATGACTCTGCCAAAGATCTTCAAGAAATGTTCTTGGAATTCCATGAAGGCATCTTGAAGGTAAAACTGACAAGATGAGATCTACCTAGAAATCAACTCAGCATCTTTGACTGGAAAAGGGTGCGAAGGTTGCACAACTACATGCGAAGCAAAAAGAGAGAATCTCCGGTCTCAACAACCTTGGAGAGATATTTCAACTTGGAATGCTCTCAAATTTGCATCAAATGCATTCCTGAGAGCCCAAGAATTGACATCAATAGTGGATTCTTATTACATCTCGAAGAACTTGGTCGTAAGTACTTTAGAAAAATTATTTTCGACCTTGAAATCACATGGATCTCAATATGCAAGATTTAAAGAGATGGAAAAGTCAAACAACAACATCACATTACAAGCCAAAAAAATGCGACTCAGATTCAGAAATCTCACTTGATGAAGATGAAGAAACATATTTGATAAGAAAAATGATTTTTTTAAATTCTAACAAGTTTGATAAGAAATAGGCCTCACATCAAGGACAATTGCTCCAATCTCAAGAAAATGAACAAAGAAAAGAGCAAGGGCAAGAAGCCTATACAAGATAAACACAATACTCTCAAAGTAACTTAGGATAACTCCTTAGAAGATTCAGAGGTGGAACAAATAGCGGGGCTTGCAATGATGGTGGATAATTAGGAAGAAGATGACTACTCATCAACCGCAGAAAGCTATAGTGTAGGAGGAGCATCAATCAATGAATATGACACAGTAAGGAAAAACTTTTACCCTCAGATCAACTTTATGATGTGATTAAAATACTTTCCTGTTTATTGTGCAAATTAAGAACTGAGCACATAGAAATAAATAAAGTTAAATTAAACATAGAAAATAAATTAGACAATTTATGCTTAAAAAAGAATATGAGAGATTATCAAATGAAAACTTAAGATTAAGGCACCAGATAGATTCATGAAAACTAAGTCTAGAAAAATTTTCAATTGGTTAAGATAATTTGAATTTATTAAAGAACCGAAGAACATAAGTTAGAAGAGAAAGATCAAAATATAATCTTTAAAATTCTAAGGGTTTAATTAGAAAAGTATCAAAATATTTTATCACTCAAAAGTATTTGAAAAAATCTAGTAGGCATGAATTTATTTTGGATGTTAAAATCTATCTTAATCATTAAAAAAAATGAACAAAGGAAAAAGTTTTTGTTTCCATGATCAAATTAAAAAAAAAATTCAGTATATTCTGTATGAAATTTTTATGAAAATTATTTTCTTCAAAAATAAGA
Organism: Boesenbergia rotunda; assembly: GCA_024364735.1. Classification (NCBI taxonomy): domain Eukaryota; kingdom Viridiplantae; phylum Streptophyta; class Magnoliopsida; order Zingiberales; family Zingiberaceae; genus Boesenbergia; species Boesenbergia rotunda. Next base: position 277,906 of record JAGFNQ010004876.1, on the reverse strand, counting down.
AATATTTTCTGTACAAAATTTCAAAATTTTTAGACATGTTACCCTTTTTTAATAATCGCTCAAAGAAATCCTGTAAATTGAAAATAAAAAATCAATTAAAATGATTTTTAGTGAAAATTAATATTCTATTATAGAAAATATTATGGGCAACAACTGGTAAATATTTTAGATTTTTTTTGACACTTAAACAATTTTTTAAATTTATTTTGAAAATTCCTAAAATTTTGATGTGATCAAAGGGGGAGATATAAAATGTTAGAAGGAAAAATGCATAATTCTATGAGGAGTTTTTAATATTTATTGGTTTGCTGTTTTAAATATCTATTGCATTTTATTTATTTTGTCTCTAACTTAATCTGTGTTGATTCACATCAAAAGAGGGAGATTATAGGTATCTCAAGTGGTTAAGTCGTAGTTCTAATGTGAGTTCAGCACAAATTAAGTTAGGCCTTGTAGATTTAATCTGTATATGGGGACTTAGGAGAACATTAAGGTATCCGATAGCTAAGGAGTATCGGAGATGATAAAAGACCTAGGCGAGCGAGAAGGATGACACAGGAAATGAGCCGACAAGCTCGACACATCCGAGGTACAAGGAGCTACAAAAGAGTAGTAATTTGGTGGATGTAAAGGATGCAAGGGATGCATATAAGGGATGAGAAGTTGGGAGGAAGACTGCTCGAAAAGATTGAAATTGAGTTGGGGTGAGCTCAATTTTGAGATATAATTTACTTAGACTTCTGGAGAAGAAAATAATCAGCTCCACAAGTCGACCATTTCAGGCACTTGGAACGATTCCAGGCGCTCGAACTCCAGGTGACTGGAGCCATTCCAGGTGCTTGGATTGGGTGACCACGTCAGTAGGAGTTGTTGCCGAAAAAGATCAGGATGACATCCATATCAGCAGACTCCAGGCGCTCGGATCGCTTGTAGGCACCTGGAATGCCTGAAGTTAGTAGGAGTCGTTAGGCGAATCACTGCCAAGTGGATCGACTTTGACGAATCCTGTAGAACGTATTGAGGAAAAATATATTTTTATATATTGAGAATGATGATACAAGCTATATTTATATACATTGTAAAAAGACAAAAGGAAATATATAAAAATATTTATGTGTAATAAATTTCTAATAAAAGTAAATATATAAAATATTTATGTGCAATAAATTATATGATATCGTAATAATTCTAAGATATCCTAATAGGCCCCCTCAAGATGAAGGGCTCGTAGAGACATCAATCTTTGAGCAGAGAAGATGAAGTCGAGCACTAGAAAGTGATTTTGTCACAGTATTAGCTAACTGGTCAGACGATGAGACATGAGAGACATGAACTTTATTACTCTGAACCAGTTCACGAACAAAATGATAAACTAAGGCGATGTGCTTTTATGCGTGAATGCAACACAAAATTTACGCAGAGATAAGTAGCTCCAACATTATCACAATAGATAAAAGCTGCAGAGGTCATATTATCCACACCTAATTCATCAAGAAGAGATTGAACCCATTGAAGTTATGCAACAGTAGAGGCAATGGCATGATATTTAGCCTCAGTAGACGAGCAAGCAACAGAACTCTGCTTTTTGGAGCTCTAGGAAATTGGGTTGGGACCCAGAAATACAATATAAGCACCAATGGATGTACGATTATCAATATCACCAACCTTATCTGCATCACAGTAGGCATGCAAGGAGGGAGAAGAGTGTCGTCGGAGAATCAGACTATAAGAGTGTATACCATTAAGATAGCGCAACAGACACTTAACCGACCCCTAATGGAGGGAGGGAGCATGCATAAACTAAGATAGTTTTTGAACAGCAAAGGCAATATTCGGTTGAGTAAAAGAAAGATACTATCAACTACCAACCATCTGGCGATACAAAATAGCGTCCGTAGGAAGCGAGCCATCGGAGAGGTGCAGAGATGCAGATGTGGCAATAGACATTTGAACAAGTTTCGAGTCTGCCATGTTAGTTCTAGTAAGAATATTAGGAAGATATTTTTTCTGAGAGAGACACAAACCCTCTGGAGAGGAAACACTGTCAACACCAAGAAAATAGGATAAAATTTATAAATCTTTGATAGAAAATTGAGCACCCAACTGATTAATGAATACTTGAAGGGCACCGACATTATTCCCTGTAAGAATCAAATCATCGACATAGACAAGTAGATATATAGTAATACTTCCAGATTGGAAAATAAATAACAATGTATCAACAAAGAGAGGTTGTGAAGCCAACACTAATTAAAAAAAGATGAAGAGCAGTCAACCATGCGCGTGGCGCCTGCTTGAGACCATAAATAGCTTTGTTTAACTTGCAGACATAAGATAGAAAATTAGAGTTAACAAACTTGGTCGCCTGAGCTATATAAACATAGTCATCCAATTGACCCTGAAGAAATGCATTATTCATATCCATCTGACGAAGAGACCAACCTTTGAAAACAACAAGAGATAAGAGAAGGCGAACAATAGTGGGTTTTGCCATAGGACTGAAAGTGTCAGTGTAGTCAAGACGTGGACACTGATGAAACCCCTTAGCAACCAAACATGCCTTGTAGCGGTCAACGGAGCCATCCGGCTTTCGCTAAAGTCAAAACACCCACTTGTAACCAACAACATTGTGAGCGGTATCAGATGGGACAAGATTCCAAGTGCCATTACGGAGGAGAGCATCAAACTCCTCAGACATGGCTGCACGCCAGCGGGAATCCTTGAGAGCCACAGTATGTGTTGTAGGTTCAGACGGAGTAGTGTCAGTGATAGCGGTGAAACCAAAGTGAGGATTAAGCTGGTAAACATTGTTTTTGGAACTGATCACCATAGGATAGATTTGGTACCAGAAGTAGGTTGAACCGAAGAAGCAAGTGAGGGTGAATCAACTGTTGGGGTTGGAACTACAGGCGAAGGCTCAACAGAAAGAGGTTCAGCATGTGGAGGCTCGGTAGGGGTTGGCTAATGAATAATCGGTGGTATGGAGCGCGGTTCAAAGGAGCAAATAGGTGAAGAATCATCAGAATAGGAATCCTCCAGAGGCATACTAGGCAGTGTTCCAGGAGAGGGTCCAACACTAGAACCACCACTAGCAAAAGGAAACTCAGACTCAATAAAAATAACATGATGAGAGATAAAGATTTTTCCAGAAGAGGACTTATAGCACAGATAGACACTCTACGTAAGAGAGTAACCAAGGAAGACACAGGGTGAAGATCGGTGTGAAGTTTATGAGAAGCATAGGGACGAAGCTAGGGATATCAGAGACAACCAAAAATATGAAGTTTGAAGAGATTTGGTAGGGAGGCAAAGAGACACTCAAAGGATGATTTATAAGAGTGATTGTGTTTGGGTAGTCGATTAATAAGATAGGTGGCAGTGGCAAAGGCAAAGGGTCAGAATTGGGTAGGAACAGACGCATGATGAAGAAGTGCAAGACCGGTTTCAACAATATGGCGATGACGACATTCGGAGAAATCATTATGTCCAAGAGTATGAGGGGGAGTGGTCAGCTAAGAAATTCCATGTAAATTAAGAAATTCTTTTAGTGCACGAAATTCACCACCATTGTTAGTATATAAGGTGAGGATAGAACGATTAAACCATTTCTCGACAAGAGACTTAAAGGATTGGAATACAGAAAGGACATCCAATTTGCATTTTAAAGGATGTAGGCAAATATATTTATTGTGATGATCAACAAATATAACATAATATTTATAATCATCATATGAGAGAACTAGAGAAGTCCAAACATCAGAGAATATTAGATCAAGGGAAAATTGTGAAGAGAGTGATGAGTCATGAAAAGGTAATTTTTGACTTTTATTGCATTGACAAGAATTACAATGAAAATGACAAACTGAAGAAGTAGAGCAAGACCACAACTTTAACACGACTAGCTTACGTAAGACTCGGGTAGACGGATGACATAGACGATTATGCCAGACAGGGAGAGAAGCAATAGAAGATGAGAGCACCAATGGTGGAGAAGGAGTGGACGCAGACCAAGACTAAACACCACCTTAAGTAGACCTTGATGGAGAATAGCTCCTATTTGAGGATCTTCACCTAAAAGCAAAGTAAGAGAAAATAATGATGACATCATTAGTTTTGCAGAGTTGGGACACGGACAAAAAGTTCTTATTAATTGATGGAACACAAAGAGCATTGGGAAACTTCAAAGAAGGAGGATCTAGGCGCTCGAATCGCTTGCAGGCACTTGGAATGCATAAAGTCAGCAACAGCCGTTAAGCGAACCATTGCCAAGTGGATTGACTTCGACGAGTCTGAGCATCCCAAACTGGTTTCCGACACTCAGAAGGTGCCACGTCAACAAACAGTCAGATCGAAGACGAAGACTATTAAAAGGAGGATTGAAGCTCGAAGCTCAACACAACACTCATTCAATTCATTACATTTTAGTTTTTCTTAGTTTTGTGCTCAACTGCTATAAGAGACTTCTTTGCTTTCGACTAATATTCAAAAAGGAGATTTTCATAGTATTCTTCATAGTCTTAGACTAGCAATGTCCTAATTGCAAACCAAATAAATTCGAGTATTTTACTTTTATATTTTTGATTAATTAATATATGTACATCTTTGTTAGTAAGAGAAATATAGGTTTTAATTTGTAGATCGCTATTCGCTCTCCTTCTCTCTAGTCTCTAGATATCCAATGGCTTCGGCTGAACCAATGAAATTATTCCCCCTTTCATACATTATTAAAAAAATCTTTCATGCACCTTACCGTTAACATATTTATAATTTATGCATATATTTTTTATATATATATATATATAATTATATATACATTTTTTATATATTTATTATTTATATATATATATTATAATACGTTTTTTTTTGTTTTATTTAAATTTTTTTAGGGGATCGATATTATATGTATTTAGGATTTAAAATTTTAAAATTTAGAGGTTAAGTAATAGTGGATTTAAGCTAATAAAATTTTCTCTCGAGGGTTCACACTTCCCACTTACGTTATACTATTCAAGATACAAAACATTAAATGTTTACGGTGTATATTATATGTATTTAGGATTTAAGAGTTGGATTATAATAAATTTATGTCAAGAATTTTTTTAGTGTTCAGATTTTTTTTTGGATTATAATATTTAAGATAAAAAATTTATATAATTCACGGATATATTATGGGATTTAAGATTTAAAAAAATTAATTTAAAAAAATATTTGAATTAATCCAGGCAGTTGAAATGTAAAAAAAAAAAATCCAAGCACTGTGATGAATATGACCTGGATGGACACACAAGGCACTTTCCGCAGCATAATGGTGTTCTCTCTCATCATATTAAATATATAACAATTCTCCTATTTAAAAATTGGCAAAGTTCAATTAAATTCTTACTGATTATATATAGAGTTATATAAATTTAAACTCCTTTTGTTTTGTCGTTGTTGTTTCCTTTTCCATCTATGATTGTCTCCTCTCCTCGTTTGTTTTTTACTTTGTACCTCACTCTTTTTGGTTTTGAACGAATTACAACTATTAAAGTTGTGAACATGTATGAAAAGAAAATCTTACTTCCGTGTGGGTCCACAGGAAATGGAAATCTAACGTTCAGATGATACTGAATTCAGATGACTTATGTATGAGTATGACCCATGATGAATGTCGAACTTGATCGATCCAGATAAAATTTACTCAAGTCAATTAACTGTTTTTTACCACTTTAATCCTTTTTATTACTACCTACTTAAATACATATAGATGCATTAATGATCGAATATGAAACGGTTTTAATGGCAATTTCGTAACCGCCCGAGTGAAACAACTGTCCATTGATGGCCACAGCTGATGATTCAAGCTGGACAGATAAATATAGTAAACGACAATTTAATGCTCTATATAAGGAGGTCATGACCTTGAATAACAGAAAGGTAGTCACAGAATCCATCCACTTTCATTCCCCCATCATTTCTTGTTTTTGTGGTGCACCCGGCTCGACAACTCTTATTGTGATAACACTCGGGTATATGCTCAATTTGCCTGGAATAAATAGTGTTTAGTTGTCTACGTGGTCGTCCCATTGTATCCTTAGAAATAGACATTCAACATGACCTCGAAACACAAGTAGAAGAGACAAATCTATTTTAAAGAAATTGTGTTTATATATGCCTAGAAGTCTCTTTTTCTCACTTGGCGACTTGACGAAGTCGGCCCAGCTCAGCACTCAGCAAAGTCGACCTAGCTCATCACTCGACGACTCATCCAAGTCAACACTCGATGACTCAGCAGCTCGAGCACTCGGTCAAGTCAACACTTGATACCTCGAGCTAGCACTCGACAGCCCAGGTACTCGGTAGCTAGGCAGCTTGGCACTCGATCAACTCGACAACTTAGCCAGCTTGACAACTCGGCTTAGCTTGACACTTGACCGCTCAGTACTCGGTAGCTCGATTTGGCGACTTATATCTTAGCTCGGCACTTGGTAGCTCAGTAGTCGGAAGCTAGGCTCGGCACTTGGCAGCTCAGGCACTCGACAACTCGATAATTGATAGCTTACTCAGCTCGGCTTAGCTCGACTTTCCAAGCAACTCGATCATCCCAAACAATTTATATATCCTTTCTTACATAGCAACATAGATTATCCGTTCAAATTATCTATATGTCTGAATTTATTATTTTAATATATTTAAAATTCAGATTATCCTATGTTATATATCTTCTCATACAGAGAGATTGCCCAACAAATTTATTTATTGATCTATCAAGTTTATTCAAACTTATTTATTAAAAAGCTTATTGGCGCTCATAGAACTCAACTAAAATATTATATTTGCATATGGATTTGAATAAAACTTTAAAAAAAACAAAATCATGAATTAGACATTTTAATAAATAGCTATAAGTTTTGTTCACAACTAGTCAATTATACTATTTATATTTATTTACTTACTTTTTATTATAAATAAATATAGACAAGTTTTTGCACATCACATCTCCAAAATCCCAAGTCAGAAAGCTTCTGAGCTCAGCCAGGACATTGTCAACAAGAAGACCACCTACCATTCCATTAATAATTAACTAGATTAATTATGACCCTGTAATTTTTCTTTCTCCAAGTCAATATTTCAACCAAATTATAAATATATATATTTTTTAAAAAATCCCAGTGAAGATTCCATCTCTGTGAACTTGCAATAAATAAATAAATAAATAAATTTAAATCAAAGTTCAGAACCTGCAATTGTAGTTAAAATATGCTTCAGAATTCGTGCACTGAATTATTATATATCTGTGGAGTAGCAGAAGAGTAAACATATTAATTATATATCTACATGTGTAATATAGTACAGTTGGTTCGAGAGTTGACGTTGACGAGGGTGCAAGTTGAGAAGTACTTCACATTCCAATGTTAGATAAACAAACCTATTTAATTAATTAATTAATAGACTTTCTGTTTAATTTTAATTAAAGATGCTCGAGCTGCAGGATTAGAACTAGTCATGCGGTTAATTCAACTATGCATGCAACCATTATTGAGAAAAGTCTACCCTTTAGGAAGATTGAACGATCAGCTAATTAAACAGCGTTGACTTGGAGCAAGACATTAACTAAAGATACAACATCAAAAATACCTTTTAACAATAATGAAAAACCGTTATAAAAGATCCCAAAAATGATTATTACTGGTCAAAGATAATTAACCCTTGTCTTTTCATTTGAAACATAATCGTTTTTCACTGTTATAAATCAAGTTGAATGATTGTATTTCGAGTTAAAAGGTAAGAGTTATTTGTTAAAATGACAATACTTTTTAATTGTTGTGTTTCAATTTAAAAAATAATTTTTAATCATTATCTTTGAGCCACAACAACAACAACAAAAAAAAAGAAGCCCTTAGCGATGAATTTTTAAATATCCATCACTATAATGGAGACGTACATTTAATATTGGTCGCTAATAGCGATGGACAATCGATTCCGTCGCTATAGTTTATGATTTAGGATTTGGCTAGACTTGCCTTTTAAAATCGCCCAAATAGCAACGGAAAAACAACACCATCGCTATCAACGACGGACTTAATAAACCTGTTGCTAAGTCAAACGTGAACCGTATTGATTGTTAGATATCTTGGATATCTAGTGTGAATGGAAGAGAGGTAGTGAGACTTTAGTCCTACATTGAAACTTTCTATTGAGTAGAAAGTGAGGAGGAGAATAAAGAGATTCCCTTGTGAGTGGGGTTTTAGTCCCACATTGGGAGTTTTAAGGCAAAATGTTTGGTTTATATTGTATCACAAGCATGTTAGTTATGAATAAATGCTAGGGGAGAGACTCTCTCTCACGCGTGGGTGCGCAGGGGGGGTGCAAAACATTTTGCACCCGCACACGTCGAATGTCGTGTGCGTGCACGACCCGCGCACGTCGAATGTCCGACCGATCGGGCAAAATTTGTCCAAGCAGATGAACCAACATTTTGTCAAATTGATTTTTGCTCAAATGTAATTGATGCATTAATTTTGATTAATACGAGATCAGTAACCCCCAGACGTTTGGATCTGGTCGGGTAAATTACCTCCACAGTTCGCCACGAGCAACGAGTGCTTCGTTGTGCCCGTGGTCTGCTGTTGTATCCTGAGAGACAGAAGTCCATCTGAGCCTCAAAGTACCGCCGGAGGAGGATGAATCTGTTTCAAGAAAACTGCGCTGCGCAGGCATCAGCAATTTCCGGGTCGGGAGATGTCCGACCACTACTCGAGAAACTCCACTCGGGAATTCCAGTTCGGGAGTTCTGCTTGGCTGCTCGGGAGCTCACTCGGCTGCTCAGGAGCACACTCGACCACTCGGGAGCTCGGGAGACATTGCTCTGGTCGGGAGACTTGCTCGGGAATTCACTCGGGAGCTCGGAAATTCCACTCGGAATACTGCTGCTTGGGGAAAAGCAATCGGGGTCACTCAACAGATAAGTTGGAATTAATTTTATAATTTCAATTTATTGTAAAATCTCCGAATATCCTCCTACATTGATAAGGTTAATTGTGATGGACAAGTTAATTTTGTCGCTAATAGTGATGGATTTAACTTGTTCGTCGCTATGTTTAGGGTTTAATTGAGCAACAATTTTGATGTAAGTTCAATACAGATTAAGTTAGACTTTTGGATTTAACTTGTGTCTAATTGGGCAGGGACTTAAGGAAACACACAAGTATCCGAGACAACAGAAGACACAAACGTTCCTAAAGGATGGCACGGGAAGGAGCTGACGGACTTAGTGTATCCGAGAGACAAGAATATGTGGAAGAATACTCTAGTGGAGCAAGAAGGATACACAAAATGCATCCAAGGGATAATAAGTACGAAGGAAGATGACTCGAGAAGAAGAACAGATCATTGAGTTGGGATGAGCTCAATTCCAAGCGACCAGACAATCACCCAGGCAACTTGATGTTGGACGATTTGTAGATTTGTAGATTTGTTAATAATTTTTAGTATTTTCATTTTTTTGGTATTTAAGATTTTATTAGTGTTTTAGGTATTTTGGTAATTTCTACCTCTTTATATTTTTATATTCTGAGTCAAAAAAAATCATCTATTATTGAATAATATTTCTTTTTTCGGAAATACCTAAAGGATTGTGTTCAACTCTTCATGCATTCTTCTCAATTCCTTCTTATCATGAGCTCACAGGATAATCATTTTCTTGTCTGATGTCAATTGGTATCAAAACTTGTATTGTCCGATTGAGGAAGCTGAGTGTCAGATCCAATGGAATATTGTTGTGGTTGTGCCCATGGTTGTGCCAGACCGATTCCTATTGAGGAAGCCTCGCACCATGGTGGTGCTCATGGTTGTGCCAGGCAGGTTCCAGTTGAGGAAGCCTTGCACCGTGGTGGTAGCACCTATGACGTAATTGAGAACTTTTAAAGGCCAGTTGTAGATTTAACCCTGCGTGATTTATAGAGGCAAGTCGCGGATTTATCCAACTGCCTAGTAGAGATGGTACGAATTCATGAAGATCAAAGAGGATCAATATGCATGGAGACCTAAAATTTCTAGTTGATCTACCTGAATTTTATTATACATCACAGACAAAGAATATTGTTGATTGGATCAATAAAGTGGAGCGGTTCTTCGACCATAAACAAGTTCTAGATCGGATAAAGGTGAAGTTGATTGTCATCGAGCTCAAAGGTTCAACATTGGCATGGTGGGAGCACTTGCGGCACTCATGAGACTGACAAGGCAAGGCCAAGATCAAGAATTGGGAGAAGATGAAGAAGGAGATGAAAGTCGATTTCTTTCCTTTGGCTGCACTCAAATTTCATCCCAAAGACGACTAGGTTTTGCCATGGAGGACGATAACTTCGATGCCCAAAAATACCTTGACGAAGAGGTACTTTATGATGATCTGCCTGTGACTTTAAGTAATCATGAGAGTTTATTGATTTCTAATGATTCACTAATAGAATTAGATATATCCATTCATTATTACTTTATGAAAGATTGTCTTATGCTTGGACTTATCAGATGTTAAACAATAAATACAAAGTGAGTGACAAAGTCAATATGAATGTAGTTGCCGCACCGGGTTCAAATATGAAGGTAACATTAACTCGGTGGGCAAGGAAATCTACTCTAGGATTCAAACCTAAATTATTTCTGGAGATACAACAAGAAGAAAAATTGAAGGCACAAAGAGGGATCAGTTTTCAAACCATTGCAATGACACCTGCCGAAGTTGTTTCTGTTGGAGATAACTTATTAGAGATAATTAAATTAAATTAAAATTACATAATTTAATTTCAACTTATCTATTAAGAGACCTGAACTGATAATTTTAAGCTGCCAAGCAGGGAATAGCTATTTGGAATGGCTAGGTTAGCTGGAAAGACTTGAGATGTTTTGTATGCCAGAGTGCAGACTCCCAAGTGCAGAGTCCGATTGGAGACTCCCAATTTAGAGGTTCCCGAGTCCGACTTTCGAGTGCAGACTCCTGATTGGAGACTCTTAAATGCAGAGTCTGAGTACAGACTCCCGGCTTGGAGAATCTTGAGCGCAGAGTCCAAGTGCAAACTCCCGACTTGAGACTCTTGAGCGCAGAGTCTAAGTGCAGACTCCCGAGAGAGGCTCTTGAGCGTAGAGTCTAAGTATAGACTCCCGAGTTGAGTCTCTTGACTCTCAAGTCCAAGTGAAGACTCCCGAGTCCAAGTGAAGACTCACGACTCCGAGTGGAAGAAAGAGTTGCTGAGGCCTGCGTAATACAGTTTTCTTATTACATATTCATCCTCCTCCGACAAAACATTAGTTTATTTTCTTGGGCAAAATTTTCCTCACCTAGTCTAGCATTCAGCGTGCACATGTCATGGTCGCACACGAGTCATCTTAGTTCAGTACAAACCTAGGCCATGGATTTGCACCCTCTGCGCATCCATACATGAGAGAGAGTCTCTTCCCATGTATTTGTTCACAACTAACATGATTGTGAATTAATATAAACTAACCAATATTCATTCAAACTCCCATGTGGAACCATAGTCTCATTCATAATGAAATGTCTTTCCTCTCTACCTCTTTTCCATTCACTTATATCCAACCGTTCCATCTCTAACCTCTTGTTCACCAATAAGGTATTTGGAAAACAATTGCTTATATGAAAATAATTGATCAGGTTCGGTAACGTCAAACCTAAGGTGACCGACACAGTCCCATAGATATTTCTCACCAACTGGTAGGATAAATCGGTAAGTGCTCGCAGTAGACGGTCTAGAAACCCAACATCCCATGATTGCATGATCCATTTGGAGGAAAAATTCCTACAAAATTCGTTATAGTTAGGAGTTGAATAATGGATGATTGATTGATAATTAATCGTCCTTCCGCTGCATCAACGCCCGAGAGCTTACATGCAACAGCTGAGAATACCAATTTACCACTAAATACCGGAACAAAATGTCACGTAAAGAAAAGCAAGCCAATGTTGGCCAGGGTGTCGAGCACCGTCATTCTCTAGGTGGCAAAAGAAGATTCATTTGCTCTCAGTACCTCATAACCCGTTTCAGGACCAACATGAAGGAGGTAAATCACGGGGACTATTAGCTCGGATACTATGGCTAGTGCATGGGAAGGGTAGATACACTGTCTTTGCTAGATTTTGACCCCCAGCCCTCAAGATCATAACACCAAGGTATTAACCATCAGTCCTTCTAGTGGGACCGCGGGCAGCATCATTCTCTGCTTGGGGAACACGTTGTCCATAAACCACTTGCTGCGGCCTAGCACCATTAGCCCTAGAAGAATATCGGCCTATAAACACAAATATGTAGTGATCACTACAGCTCGACTCTTTATTACTAGAAGAGGAGTGGGGAGGCAGGGAAAACTAGGGCTTATGCTGCTCTCGACGATGATGCAAGGTTGGCGGAGAGGGCAGAGGAGGAAGGCGATGGAGCGGGTGACAGAGGATGAGGCAGATATGGAGGATGCAGCTAAGTAGCCACTGTTAGATCGTATACGTCTTGCAAGAGGGGGGTGGATAGCAATTTCTCGGTTTTCTTCCATATAAAGTTAGAGTGCGCAAGCAGAAACAATAATAATAAAATCAAACAACGCTAACAAACCTATTTACGTGGTTCAGAGATGAAAACTCCTACTCCACGATAGTCCGTGAGGTGGACGATCCCTCGATCCTTCGGCGGATCACTCCCCGGATGCCCTCCGTCTAACTCGTGTAGCTCCTTGTGGGTGGAGAAACCTCACCAAAATCACAAGCACACCTCTGAGTACAAAGACTACTATTTGGCTCTTAACCAAAACTAAATTCGTCAGAGGTTTCCAGCCAAACCCGACTAAATAGAGCTCAAGGCTGGAAAACACCCTATCAGTCGACTGCTCCCAGGGCAGTCGACTAGTCCCACTGAAATTCGACCGTTGTAACTCAACGTTCAAATTTTTAGCCTACTCAACCAGCTGCTACCAGTCGACTACTCCTAAGGCAGTCGACTGGTCCAGGGTCAGAAATATTCTGTGAGTTTCGAGTCTTGCTGGCAGTCGACTGCCTTTCTCCCAGCCGACTGCCCAGCTTATACAACCACTCTTCCTCACTCTAACGACCCTCCTCCACGTGTGCCTTCAAGTCCACTCCCTTGGCTTGCCCCATGAAGTCCTCTTCCACCGGCTATCGTCCCTCGGATGCACACGCAAGCCCTCGGCTTGCCTCCATGCCACCCTTCACGTGTGCCCTTTGAAGTCCACTTCCCAGCTTGCCCTTGGAGTCCTCTTCCCTCGGCTCTCGTCCCTTCATGACTCAGCTGACTCTTCACCAGCAGCCTTGACTGTTGCCTTCGCACCCTCTTCATCTTCGACTCCCGTCCCTCGGATGCACACAAGCCTCCAACTTACCTCCATGTCATCCTTTTCGCATGCCTCGAAGTCCGCGCCCCTCGGCTCATCATCCCTGCTATCCATAGTCCCTTAGGTGCACACAAGCCTCCAACTTGTCTCCATGCCACCCTTCACCGTACCGAAGCCGTCCAGCTAAGTCAATATGTGTAACCTGCAATCCTGCACACTTAAATACACATATTAAATCACAAGGGTAAACCTAACTTAAACTCTTTGCCCAAACATCAAAACTCATGATCACTCCGGACCATAGATTGCCCCAACAGCCACCATTTGAGACCCCCACTGCACCATTATTTGAAAAAAAATCCTGGAGATCTCTCTCATCCCTTGTCAGCGCAACGATGATGCCTTAAGAGGTGATGGAAGTTGTCAACTCCACTAGGAAGAAGCGAGACTGGGAGCCGCTAGAGTCGATGCAGTTGATGGTGTTCAAGCCGTCCATATCCTTGGAGGAGAAACAATTCGCCAAGGTCACCAAGTATGACTTCAACCAGGGGTTGGACCTCCTCAGTCTCCTTGACTCTATCTGTCACCAGGTTTCAAGCATCCAACCTCGGAGATGCCATTGAGATCGTCAACCAGATGATAGATTGGAGGCTCTCCCATGATATAGTTCAGACACAACCACTTGAGAATGAATAATATTCATTAAAATGTTTAATGAATATTATTATTAGAGAAAGATCAAGAGTTATTCTCTTTATTGGATGAAAAGAAGATGAAAAATCAAAATGAATACCAAGAGGTTTTAGTATTCATTGAGGATTACTGGTATTAAAAGGAAGAGATGCTCAATGGAAAAAAATCCTTGGTATTCATTAGATGAATATAAAAGGGTCTCTTGTCATTTTCGAAAAGGAACAAGTGTTCATTGTCCTTCTTCCTCCTTCCTCCATCTCTTGGCCAAAACTCCCTAGTGTGGGTTTTGGTCCTTTTGTGTGAACTATTCATCGTTGCTAGTACAACTAAGATGATTATTCTCAGAGGTTTAGATTCTATTTGTGTGGACACTTCTAGAGGCACGGACACTCTAAATGTGCAAAAGATCTGATGAACCAATGGACTAGTGGGATAAGTGAAGGGCACGCTCCAAAAGTATAATCCTTTAGATAGAAATTTCGTACGAGTTTTTCGCATGGATCAGTCGAGGGATCCAATTTGCCACTATGTATGTGATGTTTTTGCATAGATATCCCTACACATATAACGTTTAGTCAGTTGGTCAGAATACGCCACGCATCCGCTAGTTGGCCCAAAGATAAGCCCGACCCAGTCGGGTGGGGTATCGATTGGACCGCATATCGTTTAGCCACTTGGTTAGACTACACAAGGAAGGCCCGACCAAAGGTTTTGGCCTTGGAAAAGGGTAAGTTGGGTCTCGCCCAAGCCCTGACAATCCATCCAGGCGTGCCCACACGACCTTCCGCCCAGGCGTACTTGCCCCGCCGTCTACCCAGGCATGCTCGCCCGGCCATCCGCCTAGGCATGCTTGCCCCGTCGAAAACTAGACCGGGTGACCTCAATTGGTTTTCATAAGGGTCCTTCAGAAGCTCGCTCGGCCGACCGTCTGATCGGCAGTACGGATGGGAAGTCAAAAAGGATTTGCATGCTGCCCATTATCTCGTACAATAGATATTATTTAATGGTGAGAGGACATAAAGGTGTACGGGGGGGATTTGCAAAATTAACTCATAATGGTGAGGGGAGAAAAGTGGAGCTCGCGCCGCCCGAGGAGCAGGTCGCCAGTAAGAAAGGGGTGAATCAACATGCATAATTGATAGGTTATTTGAGTTATGACGGCTCGACTCCATCTTTTAGAGGCTAAATCATGTTATAGGATCGAGTTTTTAATGAGATATATCGGCTCGGACAGAGTTGGTATGCTCCCTCCCTATTTGAGGATTCTTAGAGCTTCACGCATAGGTATGCTCAACAGTGTTTTTTACTAGCTGCTTCTACTTTCCTTTCCCTTCGTCAGAGTGTTGACTTAAGTGTCGGAGTGCTTGTGGCAGGGACTCCCCTGGTTAGCCTCTAACGTTCTTTTTTACTTGCAGTTTGCCGGAGTGCCTCCGTCTTCTCAAGTGTTCGGTTGGCTTTCAAGCGTCCGATTGGCAAACAGTAGTCAATCTCCAGTCAACTTTCGCGCCTCATCATCAGTTGTTGCCCTCCTCACTTGCCGGCAGGATCAAATTTGACACCGTCTGTGGGAACATTCGCCTGATCGGAAGTGCGAGAATGGGTGACTCCAACAGGTGACTACCACTCCTTCACAAGAAGACTTTAAGCTGCTGGTGGCTACCAAAGCTCAGAAACTGGCTCAATAACAACAGTCGAGCAATCATCCGGCTATCGAATTCCCTTCTACCTCGGACGCTGCCACTCCAGTGGAGATGGAAGTCGCTGCTCATCCAGGCGATAGCGCCCACTTCCCCAAGCCTTCTTCCACCCGGTAGAGGATGAGGCCCAATTAGATCACATGGAGATCTCATCTAGCTACACAGTGCTCCACAACACCAACAAGGGAAGGATCCCACTTAGCTTCCGTCGGCAGGTCTGGTTTCCCTTTTTCCCGCCGCATTCTTTAGGACCCTGTCCTGAAGCACCAGAAGTCCTAGTGGGACTAGGTAGACTTAGTTGGGAACTAGGTGAAGTCCAAGTGAATTAGGGAGATCGTACATCGGCAAGGTGGAAGTCTACTGAGAGACTAGACCTAATTGCGGTTAGGCAAGGTAAAGTCCTAGTGGGATTAGGTAGACCTAGTTGGGAACTAGGTGAAGTCCTAGTTGGACTAGGCGGACTTAGTTGGGAACTAAGTGAAGTCCAAGTGGATTAGGGAGATCGCACGTTGGCAAAATGAAAGTCTACTAAGAGACTAGACCTAATTACGGTTAGGCAACGTAAAGTCCTAGTGGGATTAGGCAGACCTACTTAGGAACTAGGTGATGTCCAAGTGAATCTGGGTGATCGCCCGTTGGCAAGGTGGAAATCTATCAAGAGACTAGACCTAACTTCTATTAGGCAAGGTGAAGTTCTAGTGGGACTAAGCAGACCTAGTTGGGAACTAGGTGAAGACCAAGGTGGGTTAGCGAGGAGCTAAACACTTGGCATAAGAGAATGTTGGATCGAGAGAATACGATAGAGGGGGGTGAATATCGTAAATCGTTCGGATTTAGAGATAGAGAAATTGCATAGCGGAAATTAAAACACAACACACGAACACAGGTAGTTTTACTTGGTTCGGAGTCTATGTCGACTCCTACTCCAAGGCCCACGGTCGTTGACCGTTTACTTTGGGCAATTCTATATGAGACGCAAAAACAGTTTACAAAGATTGATTACAATAGTAGTATAGTAAACTGAAATAGAACAGTTCTTCGTTACCGACGTCCGGTGTAGAAAATTTATCTCGGAGCAGAGGGGCGTCGTAGGCGCTTTCGTGTTGAGTCGGAAGGTTTCTGGGGCGAAGCGCAGGAGCAGAAGAACGTAACAGCGTTGGAAGAAGTTATGTTGAAGCTTGGGGGGTCGAGGGCCTTTTATAGGGTTCTGAGGGCGCCTTGGAGCACGGGGGTGCCCTCCACGTGGCCTGTGACCCCCTTTTCTCGCGGTCAGCGAGTTATCCCTTCAAAGTCGGGATAATGCTTTGACAGGGGCACCCTGGAAGCCGAGGGTGCCCTGGCTAACCTTTTCAACGGGAGTATCGGCTGGATGAGGCTTATCCTCATCGCTGGCTCCAGGCGCGGGGCGCCCTGGTGGCTGGGGCCGCCCTGGGCCCTGAGGGCGCCCTGGTTGCTGGGGGCGCCCCGGCCAGTATTCAGTTGGAACTCTTTTTGCTTCATTTGTTTCATGTTCACCTTGGGGGCGCCCTGGACACTCAGGGCGCCCTACTCAGCTGCTGCCTCACTCCTTTAAGGCTCTCTGAGCTGCAGACACTCGTTCCTTTGGTCCTGTATCCAGGGTTAGTCCGAAAACAACATAAAGCAGTAGGTTGTTAGTTTTATACAGCCTTAGCTATCTTGGTTCTGACTTTGGGTCTCCAAAATGGAACCCTAGGTCGAACCGACGCCTACTGTTCCCTCGACGAGGAGCGCGTCCTCACCTACTCCTCTCGGGAGAATGTACCTGATGCCAACCACTCCTCTGGTTGGACTTTTTCCTAGCGGACCTTCGTCAGGTCTTGGATACCAAGCTGTCCTTCGCCTGGCGCCTAGCAGTCCTTCGCTAGGGCTTCAGTACCCTGGCATTCCTTCGCCAGTGCCTAGCAGTCATTCGCTAGGGCTTTGTGACCAGGCATTCCTTCGCCAGTGCCTAGCAGTCCTTTGCTAGGACTTTTTACCCTGCACACTAGAGTAGTATGTTAGATAACAAGTAAGACTTAACTTTTGAGCCCTGTTGCCATTATCAAAACTCAGGTTTGACTTGGGTGCTTTTTGCACCAACAATCTCCCCCTTTTTTATTTATGGCAACCCGATTCAAAAAGTTAAGTTAATCCTAGCAGATTTAGTTCCCTCGCCCTGGAAGGAATCTTCCCCTAGATTTTTCAAGAATTCGTGGGGTTTTTGAAAATAAGTTTTAAGTCTAAAGATGGATTTTCCTTACACTTTTTAACAGAACCTTTTAGAGTCCAATTTTCCAAAAATAATTTTGGTTGTGTACTTTTGGAAAAAATCAAAAATTAAACTTTAGTTTGAATACTTAGAGAATTTTTGAAAGCTTAAGTACTTTAAAAATTTTGAAAACTTAAGTTTGAGAACTTTTGAAGCCTTAAGTTAAAGTACTCAGATAGTTTTGAAAACTTTAAGTTTAAGGTACTTTAGTAGGATTTAAAACTTAAGTCTCTAAAGTTCTTAGAAGGTTTTCAAAGCTTAGAAGTTAGAAAAAAATTTTGAAAAGCTTAGAAGTTAGAAAAATTTTGAAAAGCTTAGAAGTTAGAAAAAATTTTGAAAACTTAAAAAGTCTTTTTGAATAAAGGATAGAGTTTTGATTTTTGAAACAAAATTTGAATTTTGAAAAATTTAGATTTTTGAAACAAAATTTGAATTTTGAAAAATTTAAACTCTCTCATTTTCTGTCTCTCCCCCTTTGTCATATATCAAAAATAAATAAATATAGCAAACAAACAGATTGCATAAAAAAATTGAACTGCATAATTTGCTTGTACTGAACCAATATGAACTCAATCAAATCAGTTTTAATTTTTCGTTTAGGGTCCTGTCTAACCCGATTAGCTACTTACTAACTGTTATAAATAGTAGTTTTCGCTAGGGTTAGTCAAGTTAAGTGTTCTGTTCAAGTTAGATTTTCTAAACTTGACACTTAACTTGATTACTGTATAAGTTGTATTTAGTGCCCCAATTACTGCAGATGCACTGACTTAAAGCATCTTGAATTAAGGCAAAGACCTAAGCATCTCAACCCATTCTAGGTTATCAATCAAAAGTACCCTAAGGTGCTTGTGAGATGCTGGCTTCTAAATCTATAGGTGCATGCAGTTCTAAGGTTAGGGCCTAGGCTAAGTCCATTTATAAAAAAGCCCTAGTTTTGAAAGGGGTAGTTTTGAAAATAAAACTAAGTCAAAAAAGTTTATTTTTAAAGCTTTTCAAAACTGAATAAAGGCTGATTTTTAAAGCAAAACTGATTTTAAGTTGGGTAAAGTAGTACGAAAATGAAAAGTCAATAAAGTGGAAAAAAAATGAAAAGTCAGGTTGAACCTATTCTACTAAGCACAACCCTAACTGCCTTCTTAGTGAGCTGAACTCAGACTCAGGTAGGGATTTAGTAAAATGTCAGCTAAGTTAGATTTAGAGTCTACATACTTAAGGACTATTTCACCTCTGGCTACATGGTCACTTACAAAATGGTGTTTAACTTCTATGTGTTTAGTCCTGGAATGTTGGATTGGATTCTTGGTTAGATTGATCGAGCTTATGTTGTCAATGAAGACTTGGGTTTGAGTGTAGTTGAGCTGGAAGTCCTTAAGAGTGTGTAAAAAGTTGTGCTACACACTCTCCTAAGGCTACATACTCAGCTTCAGTTGTGGATAGAGCTACACAGTATTGTTTTCTGCTGCACCAACTTACTAGACTGTTTCCTAATAGTTGGCAGCTTCCACTTGTGCTCTTTCTATCTAATTTGTAGCCAGCATAGTCAGAATCTGAGTATCCTGACAAATCAAAGGTTGAGGTCCTAGGATACCAAATCCCTACATTTAGGGTGCCGTTAACATATCTTAGTATTCTTTTTAGGGCTGCTAAGTGTGTTTCCTTAGCACAGGTTTGGTATCTAGCACACATTCCTACAGCGAAAAGAATATCAGGTCTGCTGGCTGTAAGGTACAGTAGACTACCTATCATACTCCTACAGAGTTTAAGGTCTACTGTTTTACCATCATGGTCACTATCAATTTTTACATTTGTGGCCATGGGGGTACTTATGCTTTTAGAGTTATCCATTTTGAATTTCTTTATTAACTCTTTAGCATATTTGGATTGATGGACATAGTTTCCATCCTTAGTTTGTTTAATTTGTAAGCCTAGAAAAAAGTTAAGTTCACCAACTAGGCTCATTTCAAATTCGTTTTCCATTATTTTAACAAATTCTTTTAGAAAGTTCGAGTTGGTGGACCCAAAGATTATGTCATCTACGTAAATTTGGGCAATAAATATATCTTTTCCTAGGGTTTTAATAAATAGGGTTGAGTCAATTTGTCCTTGTTTAAATTCTTTAGAGATTAAATAAGTTGATAAACGTTCATACCAGGCCCTAGGTGCTTGTTTTAGTCCATATAGTACTTTAGTTAGTTTGTAAACGTGGTCAGGTTTTTTTAAGTCCTCAAACCCAGGGGGTTGTCCTACATAAACTTCTTCTTTAATGAATCCATTTAGGAAAGCTGACTTTACATCCATTTGATATAGCTTAAATCCTTTATGGGATGCAAAGGATAACAGCATTCTAATGGACTCAAGTCTAGCTACTGGGGCATATGTTTCGTCGTAATCTAATCCCTCTACTTGGCTGAATCCCTTCGCTACTAAGCGGGATTTATTTCTAACTATTTCTCCTTGATCATTTAGCTTGTTCCTAAAGACCCACTTAGTGTCAATGATGGATTTGCCTTCAGGTTTAGGCACTAGTTCCCAGACTTGGTTCCTCTCAAATTGGGCTAATTCTTCTTGCATAGCTATGATCCAATCAGGGTCAGGTAGGGCTTCATCTATTGTTTTGGGTTCTATTTTTGATATCATAGCTATTTGACTAAGGTTTCTATAGGAGGACCTAGTCCTGACTCCTAGAGTTGGATCACCCACAATTTGATCGGTTGGGTGACTGAGTCTGGGTTTCTTGGTTCTTCTAGAACTTGGTTCAGCCTCAGGTCCGGCTGGTCGGTTTGGTTCACTATTTGATTCACTCTTTGAGCTGGTTCAATTGTTGGGTTAATAGTTGGTTGATTTGACTCAGTAGTTGGTTCAATAGTTAGTTCGTTTAATGGTTCAATTAAAGGTTCAACAGTTTGTTCATTATTCTCTTGATCAGAATTTGATGAGGTTAGGTTTGGATTATCAGATGTTGAGTTGATTTCTTCATCAAATATTAAGTTTGTTGTTTCTTCAATTTTCTTAGTTTGTGTATTGTAAACCCTATAAGCTCTACTTGTGGTTGAGTATCCTAGGAAGATACCTAGGGTTGACTTGGAGTGAAATTTCCCTAAATAGTCTTTGGTCTTAAGGATATAGACTTTGCATCCAAAGACCCTTAGGTAGTGTAGATTTGGGAGTCTATGGTAGTACAGTTCATAGGGTGTTTTGTTATGTCGCTTGTTAATCAGAACCCTATTTTGGATGTAACAAGCCGTACTAATCGCTTCTGCCCAATATTGGTTTGCTAAGCTAAATTCGTTGAGCATAGCCCTAGCGGCTTCCTGTAAGGTTCTATTTCTTCTTTTGACTATCCCATTTTGTTGGGGGGTTCTAGGACATGAAAATTCATGTAAATACCCATTGACCTTACAGAATTCCTCGAACCGTTGATTTTCAAATTCTCCCCCGTGGTCACTCCTAAGTCTTTTAACTTTGGTATCGTTTTGATTTTCAATTAATTTACAGAATTCATTAAATAGGTTTAGGGTTTCATCTTTGGTTTTTAGAAACCTAACCCAGGTGAATCTAGAATAATCATCAACTATTACTAAGCAGTATCGATTTTCGCTTAGTGACTTGGCTCCATGTGAATCAAATAGGTCAAGGTGCAGGAGCTCAAGTGTGGTTTGAGTTAGGTCAGATTGGATTAGTTTGTGATTAGATTTGGTTTGTTGACCTTGATTACATGATTCACATATTAGGTTTTCACGATTTTTAATTTTAGGTATACCTTTAATTAGTCCAAGTTGGGTGATTTTTGAAATAGTTCTTAGGTTAGTATGACCTAGTCTCCTATGCCAGAGGTTTGATTGTTCTAACTGAGTTAACATACATTTTGGTACTAGGGGAAGGTTTATAGTGTAAACATTATTTTTCTTAGTGCCCTTAAGCATGATTTCTGAGTCTTGTACATTTCTAATCAGGCAGTTAGAATTGTTGAAGGTGACTATATAACCAGAATCACATAACTGACTTATGCTAAGTAAGTTAAAATTGAAGTTTTCAACCAACAGAACTTTCTTAATAACAAAGTCAGATTTAAGTTCAATATTACCTGACCCAATTACCTTGAGTGTAGCAATGTTGCCAAATGCCACTGAGCCTAGGTTCTTGAACTTGAGTTTGGTGAATTTCAATTTATCTCCAGTCATGTGTCTGGAGCAACCGCTATCCAACATCCATTGGTCCAAATCTTTATATTCCTACACATAAAGAGTTTTGTTGATTTGGATCCAATTAGAGTTAGGAATAGCTTAAATTGATTTTTACTGACTAGTCTGTCTCGCCCAAATCTAGGGTTTTCAGTCACGTTAACCTTATAGGTTTTGTGAGACAGGTTTTGATAAAAGAATTTTTGAAAAACATGATTTATTTTGAAAAACTTAATTAATTTTGCAAACAAATAAATTTATTTTGAAAAGACATTTTAACTCTACAAATAACTAAAAATTTGTATTAGATTTGAATTTGACAAAGAATAATTTGAATTTGAAATTCAAAAATTGGCTTCCAGGTCTTGGCGAGGCACTAGACCTTCTTTGGCCGTAGCCTTATTGGATCATCAACCCTTTCCTTGACAAAGCCTTTTAATGAAATTTTATTTTCAAAATTAATCTTTGAAACATTCTGGTCTAACTAGTTTGGGTTTTGGATCGGTAGCTTCGGTTAGTTTCACCAGTCTAAAGAGACCAAGTAAACTTGATCTTATTAGAATTGGTTTCCCTAACGTACTATCATCTCACCGCCACCCAATACTATGTTGTCAAATTTCAGTTAAGTTGGTTCAGTCCTTAAACTAACCATTCCAAAATCTAAACATGGCAATTTGCAGAAATTAAATAAACAATCAAGCAAGCAAATTTCAATCAAGAATTGAATTCTATCTAACAATAAATATTGTTTTCAATTTGGCTCCCCCTCGACTATAGCCACGATAATAGTTTGGCAAGATGTGAATCTTGTCCTTGGGGATCCAATATTGATTTGATCCAGTTTGTTGGTTCAGGCATAGTTTTGGTACCCATGCCTGAACTTTTGGTCTGGACTGGTTCAGTACAGCAAAATAGGATCTTTGTCTAGATTTGGTTCTATATCCAAGTCCAGATCGATTTAGAACTGACTTCTGTTTTCCAAGAATCATGTCAAAATTCTTGGAACCAGAGGTGAATCGTTCTAAGGCTGATCTAAGATCCTTAACCTGAGTTTTCAGGGAGGAGTTCTCTTTCCCAAGTTTTTCAACTTGAGTAGGAGTTCCTTCTTGAACCTTCTCGGTTAAGGGATTAGAATCAGCTCCCTCTTTCAGGAGTTTTACTTCCTGTCGGAGGGATTCGATTCAGAGTTTGGCATTTGCCAAATCTCGAGAAAGATACGAAATGAGTTCATTTAATTGACTTCTATTGAAACCACTTACCTTGATTTCTCCGTCCTCTGAAAAAGTCAGTCTGCCGTCGTCCTGTTCTGATTCTGACTCAGTCTCGACTTCTTCTGAGGCGGTCAGGGCTAGTAGGTTTGACTGGGGTGCTTCTTCTTCTTTTTCTGAGGAAGATTCGTCCCAGGTTGCTTGGAGTGCTTTCTTTCTTCTTGTCTTCTTGTCTCCTTTAGGTTCGGACACTCCCTCTTGTAGTGGCCCTTCTTCTTACACTCATAGCAGGTCACGTTGGGCTTGTTTTTGTCACTTGCGGGTTCAGCTGGTTCGTCCTTTCTTCAGCTTGTTTTCCGTTTGTTGGCTTGGTTCTTTAATTTTTTATAGTAGCTTCGGGCTAGTCAGACCAGCTCAGATCGATCTCCTTCTTCGTCTTCTGCGTCTGAGTCTAAGTTACACTCGGGTTCAGGTTGAGGCTTCTTCTTTGTTGTTCTTCCAGTTTTTCCTGCAACAAGGGCAATACTTTTCTCGGCCATATTGCAGTTAGTCTGTTCGTGTAATTCTAGTTCAGAAAAAAGTTCATCTAACTTTGTTTTTGAAAGATCCCTTGAAACTTTATATGCATCTACCATAGATGCCCACAAAGTGTTTCTTGGGAAAGCATTTAGTGCGTACCTTATTAAGTCACGATTTTCGACCTTGTGATCAATAGTGTGTAGACCGTTCATCAGTTCTTGGATTTGGGCATGAAGCTGCGCTGCCGTCTTGTTGTCGGTCATTTTGATGGTATACAGCTTGTTTAGGAGCAGATCTCTTTTGCTGATCCTAGTGTCTGATGTTCCTTCATGCAGCTCAATCAATTTTGCCCACAGCTCCTTGGCACTGTTGAAAGGGCCCACCCGGTTCAGTTCCTCTTTTGTTAAACCGCATTATAGGGTCTGAGTTGCCTTTGCATCGGCTTCTATTTTGCACTTCAGAGCAGTGTCCCATTCTGAGTAGGTCTGAGATACTCCTTCAGCGTTCTTGGGAATCTCCAGTCCGGACTAGATGATGATCCACATGTCCACCTGAGTTTTCAGGTGGACCACTATTCGACTTTTCCAGTAAGAAAAGTCTTCTCCACTGAAAAGTGGAGATCTGGCTGTGCTGAATCCTTCTTGCATGACCATTAGGTATTTTTATCTGAAAAAAAGAGATAAGAAAAAAACTTTGTCCCAAGACTTGGTCTTGGATTAGTAGTGTGGGATAAAAGAAAAATATTTCTCGAGTGGTGTTGCACCAACCTCGATCAACGAGAAGAAATTCGAAGAAATTCAAACAAAAAAATGTTAGAAGAATTTCGAACGAAGAAAATATTAAAAGAAAAAAAATCCGAAAAATTTTCAAACTGGTGGTTGCACCAAGTTTGAACTTCCCCGCTCTGATACCACTTGTTGGATCGAGAGAATACGATAGAGGGGAGTGAATATCGTAAATCGTTCGGATTTAGAGATAGAGAAATTGCACAGCGGAAATTAAAACACAACACACGAACACAGGTAGTTTTACTTGGTTCGAAGCCTAGGTTGACTCCTACTCCAAGGCCCACGGTCGTTGACCGTTTACTTTGGGCAATTCTATATGAGGCGCAAAAATAGTTTACAAAGATTGATTACAATAGTAGTATAGTAAACTGAAAGAGAACAGTTCTTCGTTACCGACATCCGATGTAGAAAATTTATCTCGGAGCAGAGGGATGTCGTCGGCGCTTTCGTGTCGAGTCAGAAGGTTTCTGGGGCGAAGCGCAGGAGCAGAAGAACGTAACAGCGTTGGAAGAAGTTGTGTTGAAGCTTGGGGGGTCGAGGGCCTTTTATAGGGTTCTGAGGGCGCCTTGGAGCACGGGGGCGCCCTCCACGTGGCCTGTGATCCCCTCTTCTCGCGGTCAGCGAGTTATCCCTTCAAAGTCGGGATAATGCTTTGACGGGGGCGCCCTGGAAGCCGAGGGCGCCCTGGCTGACCTTTTCAGCGGGAGTATCGGCTGGATGAGGCTTATCCTCATCGCTGGCTCCAGGCGCGAGGCGCCCTGGTGGCTGGGGGCGCCCTGGGCGCTGAGGGCGCAATGGCTGCTGGGGGCGCCCTGGCTGCTGGGGGCGCCCCGGCCAGTATTCAGCCGGAGCTCTTTTTTGCTTCATTTGTTTCATGTTCACCTTGGGGGCGCCCTGGACACTCAGGGCACCCTACTTAGCTGCTGCCTCACTCCTTTGAGGCTCTCTGAGCTGCAGACACTCGTTCCTTTGGTCCTGCATCCAGGGTTAGTCCGAAAACAACATAAAGCAGTAAGTTGTTAGTTTTATACAGCCTTAGCAGTCTTGGTTCTGACTTTGGGTCTCCAAAATTGAACCCTAGGTCGAACCGACGCCTACTGTTCACTCGACGGGGAACGCGTCCTCACCTACTCCTCTCGGGAGAATGTACCTGATGCCAACTGCTCCTCTGGTTGGACTTTTGCCTAGCGGTCCTTCACCAGGTCTTGGATACCAAGCTGTCCTTCGCCTGGCGCCTAGCAGTCCTTCGCTAGGGCTTCAGTACCCTGGCATTCCTTCGCCAGTGCCTAGCAGTCCTTCGCTAGGGCTTTGTGACCTGACATTCCTTCGCCAGTGCCTAGCAGTCCTTTGCTAGGACTTTTTACCCTGCACACTAGAGTAGTATGTTAGATAACAAGTAAGACTTAACTTTTGAGCCCTGTTGCCATTATCAAAACTCAGGTTTGACTTGGGTGCTTTCTGCACCAACAGAGAAGTCCTAGTTGGGAACTAAACAAGCGAAAGTCCAATTCGGTCAAGGCCTGACCGGACATTTAGTGAAGAAGTCTCAAATAATGCATGGAGGGCTTGGGATGGGCAAAGCAACCCTAGGCTTGGAGGCTTATGGTAATGCTTGGGCAATCGATCAGATAACCAAGGTTTCTCGCAATAATAGAAATACGCTTGATTGATTGGGTAATCAATCAAGGCCAATCCCAATCGATCAGGTGATCGATTGGAAAGCTTCTATCCTGAGAACAGAACCAGTCTTAATCGAACAAGTGATCGATTAAGGATGCTCTTAATCGATTGGGTGATCGATTAAGATTATTTTGCGAAGGCACCGTAAGGTGCTTTATCAATTGGAAAATCTATTAAGGTTGTATGCGCGAGAGCATAGAAACGTGTTGAATTGATTAAATCTTCTTAATCGATTGGGTAATCAATTAAGCTTCAGAAACTAGCCGTTAAATAGCTAGATCAGATGTGATAATCGATTGAGTAATCGATTGGTAACCCTAGGTTGCGGGTATATAGGATTTTCACGTAGGTTGAAGCTGCAGTTCTTCTCCTCCTTCTTCACTCATTCATGTGTGCTTCTTAGGGACAAGTGTTGTTGCATTTTCAAACATCAAGGGGTGAATTCCAAGCTAGAAGAAAGCAAGACAAATAAGATATTATTGTTGTAAATCTTGTAAGGTTTTTCATTTATATTTGCTTTTTCTCTTGTGTATTTCTTTGTCAGCTTATATGAGGCCTCTCCGCCTCCATGAAGGAAATATTCGTAGTGCTTGTGAGTGTGAGAGTGAATCCTTGGATTAGTTATGTAACGACCCGGAAAATTCTCTTAATATTTTCTGAAAATATTGAGCATGTCTAGATAATTTTCCGAAGGACCTAGAGGCATTAATACGAACATTGGCCTAGGAAATCCATGTTTTCTCGTTTAAATTGAGGAAACCAAGTGCTAATGGGCCTTATATGGGCTTCCTAGTACTATGATTATAGGTGGATTTTAGGAAGAATTAGTATAAATATAAATAGGAATTTATTTGGGCACATTAACATGATTATGGGAAAGTATTAGCCTAACATTCCCCTCTAAATTGAGGAATTTGGTACTAATGGACTTTAAATGGGCCCCAAAATGGGTATTAATTAGGTAAAATTAATATAAATATAAAAGAATTTTATTTAGGAATATTAGTACAATTATGGGTAATTTTAGGGGGGATTTTCGGAATTTAAGAAAATAAGGTAATAAAATAAATGAAATGAAAATCAAAATAAAAATAAATGTGCATGAGCCAAGGATTGAACCTTGGACCTCTTGTACAACCAAAAATACTTTAACCAACTCACCTAGCAAGGAATTCTTATGAGTAATTGAAGTGGAGGTTGGTTAAGAGATAAAAGGAGGTGAAGGGTCATGGAGAGGCTCTTCATTTGCCTCCTTGATAGGTTATAATGAGAGGAGTTTTGGGAGTTACTTCTTCTCTCAATCAATTGCATTTCCTCTCCTCTTCATTCCTCATTCTTGCCGAGCACCAAAGGGAGGAATTCCTTGGGGAAAACTTCACAAGAGGTCTCATCTCTCAAGATCTAAAGTTCCTACAAGGTGACAAGGACTAGTTGTGGTCAAGAGATACCAAGTCCTCTTCCTTCTCCTCTTTCAAGGTTCAAAAAAAAAATCAAGAAATCTAAGGTAAGACTCCCTCACCTGTGGTATAATAGTTACCTATGATTTCCATGATTTTTTTAGCATGATGTATGGGTTAGTTTTTGGATTTGATGTTGGAAAGAAACAAAAACTAAGGTCCCTATGTTTATGGGTTTCGGCCACCATGATTTAAATGTCTATAAATATGTTAAAAATCATGATAATGTTATTTGATGTTCCCTTATGATGTTTAGAAGTTAAGTATAATTTTTGGGAATTTTTGGAGTACCCTAGGACACTCTAGGGTTTCGGCCAACATGAAAGGGACAAAACCAAGGTCCCTATGTTTATGGGTTTCGGCCACCATGATTTAAATGTCTATAAATATGTTAAAAATTATGATAATGTTATTTGATGTTCCCTTATGATGTTTAGAAGTTAGGTATAATTTTTGAGAATTTTTGGAGTACCCTAGGATACTCTAGGGATTCGGCCAACAGGAAAGGGACAAAACCAAGGTCCCTATGTTTATGGGTTTCGGCCACCATGATTTAAATGTCTATAAATATGTTAAAAATCATGATAATGTTATTTGATGTTCCCTTATGATGTTTAGAAGTTAAGTATAATTTTTGGGAATTTTTGGAGTACCCTAGGACACTCTAGGGATTCGGCCAACAGGAAAGGGACAAAACCAAGGTCCCTATGTTTATGGGTTTCGGCCACCATGATTTAAATGTCTATAATTATTCTAAAAATCATGATAATGTTATTTAATGTTCCCTTATGATGTTTAGAATTTAAGTATAAATTTTGGGAATTTTTGGAGCACCCTAGAGGCCCATATGGTTCGGCCAACCCCAAGGACCCAAGGGTTAGGGTTGAGTCTTTAACTTCAAGCATATGTTTATGTGTTGCCATGATATAAGGATGAAGGATGGTGATTATGTGAATTTTCACATGGCCTTGGGACTCCACAAGTTTCGGCCAATAAGGGTTAATAGGATAAAAGTTAAGATTTATTTCAAGTAAGGGTCCCAATGACCCTATGGTAAGATGTGATTTATGTTATGAATGATATGCCATGTTTACGAATGATATGCCATGTTTATTAATGATATGCCATGGTTATGCATGATATGCCATGTTTATGAATGATATGCCATGTTATGAATGATATGCCATGTTACGAATGATATGTCATGTTTATGAATGATATGCCATGGTTATGTATGATATGCCATGTTTATGAATGATATGTCATGTTACGAATGATATGTCATGTTTATGAATGATATGCCATGGTTATGCATGATATGCCATGTTTAGGAATGATATGCCATGTTTTAGGATAATACGAATGTATGCCATGCTCTATGAATGATGTGTACATATGCCATGTCTAAGAATGAAAATGATGAATGACAAGTATGATGAATGAAAGATGATGCTTATGTCTTTAAGGCATAAATATGCTAAACGGCACGGTCGATGGTCGACGGTACGACGGTCGAGAGGACCGGTAAATGGGCCGATAGACGGGCCGAGCCGTAACAAGTTATGCTATGATGAGTATGTCATGAATGTCTTATGAATGATGAAGCATGAAAAGTATTTTACTTTATGTATGGGCTTGTACCGGACCGAAGTATGGGTCCAAGGGATGGGCACCTTAAGAACGCCCCGGTTATGGACTACCGAAGCTGTCCACGGTTCTGGCACTACCGGAGCTGTGCAATAGGGATGGGCTCCTTAAGAAGCGCCTCGGTTCGGGGACTACCGGTTATGTTGTCCTTACCCTAGTAGGTTGGGGCTAGCTACCTCGGATTTACTAGGGATGCGCGCTATGATGTATGTATGTGGTACAAGCCGGGGACCCCAAATGTTATGATGATGATGTTTAAGCATTTTCAAAGTATGTTTTAAAAGTTAAGCATCTTTATGTAAATGCATTCCACCCATGCATTCATACATGATATGCATTATGTTACGATAATGATGTCTTATACTTATGCTTTACGATAAAAGATATGCATGAATGATCTATGTCAGGATTATATTAAGAAGATGTTCATATGATAGGATAGAAGATATGCCTATGTTATGCCATATAGGTTGATTTTTGTTACGTTATGCTATGCCATGCTACTACGTTTAAGCTTATACCATGTCTTATGCCATGCTAGGGAAGATTATTATGTTATGTTATGCCATGTTTCATGCTATGCTTAGAATGTTAGTATGATTATGTTCATGCCATGTCTCATGCTATGCTATGAATGTTCACTTATGTTTATGATCATGCCATGTCAAGGGTATGGTAAATATGATGATGTTTTATGTGCTTATTATGAAATGACGAATGTTTTAGTGAGTAGGAAAGAGTCTTACTAAGCCTGTGTGCTTATAATCTTCTTTCCTTATACCGCAGATCATGCAAGGGGATAACGAGGAAGCAGCAGGAGAGCCTGAAATATGTGTGTGATGGTGACTTGGCCCATGAAATCGAATGTGTTAACCGTTTATGCTAAGAACTTTATTTTTGCTACCTATATGCTCGAATAGTGACTTATGGAACTTTATGATAAGATGTCAAGTATGATATGATATGAACCTTATGGTATGATGTTAAGCATGTTATGATATGATGTTAAGCATGACGTTCATATGTTAAGTTCCATGTCATTA
The DNA here is from genome assembly GCA_024364735.1 of Boesenbergia rotunda. Lineage (NCBI taxonomy): Eukaryota > Viridiplantae > Streptophyta > Magnoliopsida > Zingiberales > Zingiberaceae > Boesenbergia > Boesenbergia rotunda. Next base: position 247,392 of record JAGFNQ010004876.1, on the reverse strand, counting down.
TATTAGGGATGGTAGTAGGGGCATGTATATGTAAGGTTTAAGTTATTCCGCTGCAGTATGATGTTACATGCCTTAAGTATGTCAGCGTAACGCCGCTTAAAAAAAAAAAAATGGGCGTTACAAGTTACCTCAAGGAGATGGATACCAAGTAAAAAAGAAGGTATTAGCAAAATTTCTGCTGCGACAAATCATCGACGAAGCGATCGAAGCTAATCACCCGCCCCATAGTTCTCTACTGGTCCTAACACATATGTCTATATAGATGACGTCTCATTTTCTCCAAAACAAAAGAAGAGCACTATGCCCATTTACATTTGGTAGTTAACCTCTTTGAAACACATTCTTAATAATCTCTCGAAGTAAAATGAAGTTTGTTGTCAAATACATAGACTTTTTGAGAGCATAAAATGGACAAGAAGGAAAAATCTACCTTCAACTCCATATTACATCAAAATTTTAAGTTTTCCTGATAAAATGGAAGACACGAAGACACTTAGGTCTTTTTTAGGACTACTCAACTATGTCAAACAATATCTGAAAGATATAGGAAAAATTAGTAGACTCTTATGCAACAAAACATTATTAACAAGACAAAAATACTTTAATCAACAAGATTTAGACCTAATCCAATGGTCAGACAAATTCTAGTCCTAACACTACCACTTGATTATTATAGAAATCGATGGATGTGAAATTGGATTTTTTAAGGAGGGGGGATTCATTACCCAAAATCATCTAAATATGAACCAAGAACACAAGAACAACAGAAACCCTATGTCAATATGCTTCTAGCCAATACAAAGAGAAAGGCCATTTAACTTCTCTTGATTATGAAAGTTTAGTAGTCATATATTGTTTAAATACTTTCTGACTTTTCATTTGCATCAAACAAGAAATCACAGTTTAGACAAATTGTGAAGCCATAGTACAATATAGTCAACAAACAAAAGGTTTGAGAAAAGGATTTAGTACAAAAAGATAGTTAAAATTTACAGATATAATTATCAAGAAAGGATTAGCCATCCAATAGGAACATATTAAGGGAAGTAATAATTCCCTAACAGACACACTTTCTAGATTTTTATATCAACTTCATGATTGTTGTCGACATGGATAAACAAGAGAAAGTAAACTTTTGCGAAAACCATAAGATTCAGCAACCAAGAACTCCAACGGTTCACTTGCTATGAGGAACAATTCCACTTTATAGCAAGAGAAAAGCTTGACCACATACAAACTTGTTTACTTGGCAACATAGAGCATTCTAACCATTCCTGGAACTTCCAATTACAAGATAGCTATTATTAATGCCTTGCTAATTACTTTAAGACAACTATACAAAAGCCAGTCGGAAAGAAGTTCTCTTGTTATGCGTCTACTTTGGTACACAAGCAGGAGTCTATTATGACTAAGAGCATCCTTCATTCAAAGCTTTCTACTCTCTAGAAGAAGTCTTCACTGCAAAAATGACAATCATTGACCCTAACTTCTTTGTTAGCACTCTACTTAAAATAGGTGGAAAAGCACCAATGGAAACAGAGGAATCAGAAAAGACTTAGGCATAGGCCCTTACAACAATGCCTACTTCCAACACTACTAAACCTCTGATTCACAGACCGAAGTATTTAACTTTGGGATAATTAACAGCTTGAGCAAAAGCTACTTCAGCACAAAGGGCATCCGAAGCAACTTTATTAGGCATTCCCGATACTATTCTTGAAGATATTGCCATTCATGTACAAAGGCTAGAAAAAATATCTACCTGTAAAATTTTTGCTGAATTATATAAAGCACTAAAACCATTCCATCAAAAGGTACCAAAAGGAATGACCATCATCTATGAAGTTGAATTCAACCCCAAATTCAAATGTCAAAATAGGAACAAAACTTGTAAAACTTCAACAAAATATGAGTGTCGATGTCAACTAGTATTCCTTCCGAAAATTCCGTATCAATATTGATATATATAAGCCTCCAACAATTAAAGGAAGGTTGATTATGTTGGTGCAATCGACCTCCAGAATTTTAATGTTTTTTAACAATATATTTAATAGACTTTAGTCAGGTCAAGGTTGACCAGATGATTAGCAAGAGTGAAAAGTCTTAGAGGAGTGACCTCTAAGCAAAGGAAAAAATTCTAAGGGAGTGAATCCTAGGTGATGAGAAGTCTTGAAGGAGTAAACTCCAAGCGAAAAACCTTAAGAGAGTGAACCTTAGGTGATGATAAGTCTTGGAGAAGTGAACTCTAAGCAAAGAGAAAACTCTAGGAGAGTGAACCCTAGGTCTTGGAGGAGTGAACTCCAAGTAAGGATATCCGACCGAACTAGCGGATTTTGGTGAACTTAAGTATAAGTTTTGCATTACTATTATTGTACTTGTTGAGGTAAGCTCTTAGATAGAGTGAATGAGGGCGTGCCCCAGTTTGAGACAAAACCTTAGGTGATGATCCGACCAAAGAAATCAATGGAGGTTTCTAAGTCAAAATCAAGATAGACATATCTATATATCCCATTCCTGCATTTTTTCAGATCTAGTCTAATAGTGTTTTGCAGGTAAAAAATATATATCTATGCTAATATTATTTTGCAAGAAACATTGTTCCATTGACGGACAAAATGTTTCCGTCAACAAATCTAGGTAAATCCAAAATAGTAAATTCTGAAACATAACCCAAAAGAAAAAAGTGGTTCCGTCGACTGACCAACAGGATCAGTCGATGGATCAAGGAAAGACCAGATTTGTTCAGGCTATTTTGAGGAAGAAAAGGAAGGGGTGATTTGTCGACTGAATGATATGATCAGTTGACAGATCATTAATACTTTGACGTGGCAACCAGCTCGGCTAGTTTAACCAAAAATAGTAAAACTAGGGTTCCATCGACTAAAAGGATTGTTCCGTCGATGGATCATGTGGATTTCGGATCATGAAGTTGGACACGAACCAAGGAAGATTCACAAAGACTTCTGTCAACGAATCAAAGGGATCGATCGACAGAACGATGATTTCTAAAATTATCTGGTTTGATTCAACTATAAAATGAGACTCAAATATTCAATTTAGAATAACTTTTCTTCTGATCGAAATCTGCTCTTCATAATACTCTCTCTGCATCAAGATCTTTGTCAAACAAGCTGTTAGTAGGAGCCCTAGAGCCAATTATGTGATGATTGACTAGGGGCATTTTGTATCATATTCTATTATTAATAAAGGCATGTTTGGTTATTATACTTACTTTATATTCTGTGCCGAATGACTAAGTATAATAATGTCCTTGTGTAGTAGGTTCTTATCTATATTATATCGATTGGTTGAATCGATAGTGCGATAATATAGAGAACACTACACTAAATTATTCCTAGTCAAGCATCAATTATTCATGGACAATATTGATGCATGGAGACTAGCATGTAGGTCAACTAATGACTTGAGCTCACAAGTCATGGATATGTGATATCAAGTTGACACATGGGTATACATTGGAGAATGTGTACTGAATGACCCGCCATGAGAAAATTTCATAGATTGTCATATGAGTGTCATAGACTTTCTCATGTGACTATTGGTATGAATAGTTCTTAGACCTGAAGTCACTACGGTTCCCTACATAAGGAGTTATATACTTTGGTATCGTCAAATGTCACCTGTAACAGGGTGGACTATAAAGGCGATCACTGGGTATGTAATGAATTATGCGGAGGGATGTGAGTGATGTAGATGAGATCTATCACTCCCATATGACGGGAGTGATATCTGTGGGCCCCTTGATCGAGTAAGACTACTGAAACGCATGACCATGCTCAAATGAGTCAATATGAGATATTGAGCTCATTTGTTTGAGTGAGTCTACTCGGGGATCAAGAAACACAAGATTGATTGAGGATGACACGGTCTATGCCTCATTGGTCAATCTAGATATCAAGGATAGAAGGACAAGGTCATACACTATCATAGTCACGGAGGTTTAGTCGGATCTCGACTTTTCTTGTTACTTGGGTAGCAATGACGCATTACTAGATGTCGCTCATTGTTTATGTGTCCAAAGTGTTTAGGCGCATTGCCAACGTCACGAGAACCTATTGGGTCACACACAAAGGACACAATGCTTCGGGAAAGTTGATCGGCAGATCTGAGCCCAAGTTGGGAACTCGGGAGATCTGAGCCCGAGTTAGGAACTCGGGAGACCTGAGCCCGAGTTGGGAACTCGAGAGGTCAGTGTTGGTGCAAGTTGCATCAATGATGTTCCTCTTGAAGTGTTTTAATGTTTGACAATATACTTAAGTCAGTGATACACTAAATAGACAAAGGGGAGTAAGAGAGAAGTAACCTTAGTTGAAGAAAAGTCCTAGTTGATCTAGGCATCGAAACCCTAAGTCTCAGCGAAGGGCTGCTGGGCACCTAGCGAAGGGTTGCTAGGTATCGAAACCTTAAGACCTAGCGAAGGGCTGCTAGGCACCTAGTGAAGGGCTGCTAGGAATCGTAATCCTAAGACCTAGCGAAGGGTTGCTAGGCACCTAGCGAAGGGCTGCTAGGCATAGAAGACCTAGCGAAGGATTGCTAGGCACCAGGCGAAGGACCGCTTGGTAACAAAGACCTAGCGAAGGGCTGCTAGGCACCTGGCGAAGGACTGCTAGGAAATGAAGACTTGGTCCGAGGGACTAAGCAACTTAGCTGAGCGATGACTAAGGACAGGAGTAGAGACGAGTCAGGGTTTGGGCGTCTCGAGATCTGGAGTAATCGGAAGCTAAGTAAAAAGCCACCCGA
>JAGFNQ010004876.1:178910-238146 GCA_024364735.1 Boesenbergia rotunda | reverse complement strand
ATTCTCGGAAGGCACAACTAGAAGAATAAGAGAAACAATGGAAAAACTAACCAATGAAGTAACGGAATCGAATTCCGAGAAGAGAGGAGTCGCTATCCGCTTCTTCTTCTTCGTGTTCGGGTTCTCCTTCTTCTTGGTTGCTCACGCCAACTTCTCTTGGAGTTGATAGGGTGCGCCGGCCCTAGCAACCAAAGGGGGAGCCGGCCCTAATCAATGAAGGCGCCGGCCTTAGGCTAGAGAAGGAGAGGAGAGGGAAGAGAGAGAGAGGGAGAGCTCTAATTAATCTCTTGATTATTGATTGATGTGTTAAAAGGCTAGCCTTTGGGTCCTTTATATAGTAGAACTCTTTGCTAAGTCTCCCTTAACGGAATTTTATAAGAAATTTATCCTATAAATTTTCTTAACTAATTATTCCGTTTAACTAAGTTTTATTATAAACTATTTATAATAAAACTAATATTCTTCTCTTTAAATTATGGAATAAATTTTATAAGAAATTTATAAACTTTCTTATTATGGAAAACTCAATTCATAATTGATTTTATTAAAATAAACCATTCATGGATTATTTTAATTTCCATAAAAGAATAAATTTCTATAAATTTATTTATATAAATTTCTTTATACAAATTTATTTATCCATAATTTATAAAACAAATCACACTAGATTTATTTTATTAATTAAACCAAATAAACTTGGTTTATTCTCCTTCATTGGCCGGCCACCAAAGGGGTTAACACCCTCTTTGGCCGGCCCAAACCGACCCGAACCGTCGCGAATTAAACTCATTTAATTCGCCCAAAAAGCCTTCAAAAGACTTAGCCATTTTAGTTCCATTGCGCCTCTGACTAACTCAGATTCGACTTGTTTCTCTTGATTGGAAAATCCAATTTCAACTCGTTTTAAATCCCTCGGATTACTCGTATTGCGTGTGACTAAATAGGCTTTCGATTTATGTTGGCCGTCTATAATCAACCCAATTATAGAACGATCATGAGTGGCACCTAGTAGTACATCATGATCCCCAATTAATCGAAAGATCAACGGTTTGACCCCAGAAAATTATTCTGAAACCCTTCAGCAGCTCTAATGAATCGTGCCTCATTCCCTTCACCACCTTATACCCACTTGGTTCAGGACACGGTCTATGGTGTCAGTCCCCACTAGGACTGACTACGTCACACCTAGCCCAAGTAGTGTCTTCCTCGTCCTTTGGATTTCTAATTACTCTCATGTATTTAAGAGACTCGTACTCTTAACATGATATGCTCTGGCCAGAGGCTTTGAGTAACAATCCGACGATAGGCCTGGGTATACATCTCCTCGCAAGGAGTGGTGAATCCTTTGTAGGCTGTTCAAACATCTTCGGGCACTTCGGCTTATACCCAACCATCCCGGGTCCACACCTCCTTGGAGATGCTTGCTTAAGATGTTAAAGTATAAGTCTCCATGACCAAGATGACTTGAACACCGCAAGTCAAAGGAACATCGCACTTAAGCCGCAGTAAGATCTTCATTGACATATCTACATGTAGATTCCCATATGAAGTCTTACAGCCAGTCACTCCAATGAACTAGTTCCCTTAACTAGCATCCATGTTTATCTCCGGACATCCCAATGTCACCAGCTAGTGAGAATCAGCTGATTAGAGAATAACCCATGCTAGTCTCAACAGAATTGATAGTGTCCATTTTTATCAATTCATCGACTAGGGATAATTTCAATACTTCACAATTGCACATTAGAGATAATCACTAGTTGTGATCCCATCACAAATTCTCTTATGCTGTGAGTTGTATTGCGGACATTCAGTAGATGAGTTTAAGATCCCAATCAAATACACAAAACATGTATACTCAAATAGTGAATTATCATTTATTAAAATAAATGTTTACATCATAAGGCGATTGCCTTAGGACACTTCTCTCATATCACTAACAGGTAGAGGGGTTAGATTATGACGAAACCTATGCCCCAGTAGCTAGACTTGAGTCCATTAGGATGTTGTTAGCCTTTGCATCCCATAAAGGATTTAAACTCTACCAAATGGATGTAAAGTTAGCCTTTCTAAATGGATTTATTAAGGAAGAAGTCTATGTAGGACAACCCCCCGGGTTTGAGGACTTAGAAAGGCCTGGCCATGTGTACAAAATCACCAAAGCACTTTATGGACTAAAACAAGCACCTAGGGCCTGGTATGAACGCTTATCAACCTACCTAATTTCTAAAGAATTTAAACAAGGACAAATTGACTCAACCCTATTTATTAAGACCCTAGAAAAGAAATCTTTATTGTCCAAATCTATGTCGATGACATAATCTTTGGGTCCACCAACTCAAATTTCCTAAAAGAATTTGTTAAAATAATGGAAAATGAATTTGAAATGAGCTTAGTTGGTGAGCTCAACTTCTTTCTAGGCTTACAAATTAAGCAAACTAGAGATGGAAACTATGTCATCAATCCAAGTATGCTAAGGAGTTAATAAAGAAGTTCAAAATGGACAACTCCAAAAGCATAAGTACCCCCATGGTAACAAATATAAAAATAGATAGTGACCCTGATGGTAAACCAATAGACCTTAAACTTTATAGAAGTATGATTGGAAATCTACTATACCTTATAGCCAGCAGACCTGATATCCTTTTTGCTGTAGGAATGTGTGCTAGATACCAAACCTGTGCTAAGGAAACACACTTAGCAGCCCTAAAAAGAGTACTAAGATATGTTAAGGGCACCCTAAATGTAGGGATTTGGTATCCTAGGACCTCAATCTTTGACTTGTCAGGATACTCGGATTCTGACTACGCTGGTTGTAAATTAGATAGAAAGAGTACAAGTGGAAGCTGCCAACTGTTAGGAAATAGTTTAGTGAGTTGGTGCAGCAGAAAACAACACTGTGTAGCTCTATCCACAACTGAAGCTGAGTATGTTGCCTTAGGAGAATGTGTAGCACAACTCTTATGGATGGTGCACACTCTCAAGGATTTTCAGCTTAACTACACCCAAACTCAAGTCTATATTGACAATATAAGCTCAATTAATCTAACTAAGAACCTAATCCAACACTCGAGAACTAAACACATAGAAGTTAAACACCACTTCGTAAGAGATCATGTAGCCAGGGGTGAGATAGTCCTTAATTAGCATGTAAACTCTAAATCTAACTTAGCTGACATATTCACCAAACCTCTACCTGAGTCTGAGTTCAGCTCACTAAGAAGGTAGTTAGGGTTATGCTTAGTAGAATAGGTTTACTCTACTTCTATTTTTTTTTCCGGTAAAACAATTTTATTACGTATCAGTTCTTACTTAATTTTAAAAAATTATTTCTTTATGCATTTTTAAATAATTTTTTCGACTTAGTTTTTCTTAAAAAAATTATCTCCTTCAAAACTAGGGCTTTTTCGCAAATGGACTTAGCCAAGGCCCTAACTCTAGAACTGCATGCACCTATAGATCTAGAAGCCAGCATCTCACAAGCACCTTAGGGTACTTTTTGAGTGATAACCTAGAATGACTTGAGATGCTTAGGTCTTTGCCTTAATTCAAGATGCTTTAAGTCAGTGCATCTACAGTAATTGGGGCACTAAATACAAAATTAAACAGTAATCAGGTTAAGTGTCAAGCTTAGAATATCTAACTTGAACAGAACACTTAACTTGACTAACCCTAGCGAAAACTACTATTTATAACAGTTAGTAAGTAGCTAATTGGGTTAGACAGGACCCGAGAGAGGTAATTCAAATTGATTTGGTCCAGTTTATACCTTGAATTGGTTTAATACAGCACATTACTTCTTTTGCTATATTTTTTGCTATATTATTTTGCTATATTATTTTTTGATATATGGCAAAGGGGGAGAGATTGGAAAGGAGAGAAGGTTTAAATTTTTTTTTTCAAAATTCAAAACCTTATTTTAAAAAGTTGCTTTCAAAACTGTTTCTAAGCACTTGACTTAAGTCAATTTTCAAAATTACTTAAGCTGCTTTTCAAAATTTCTCTAAGTACTTATCTTAAATGTCTCTAAGAGAAAATTTCTAAGTTTAATTTCAAAATTTTCCTGAAAATTTCTGTTTATCTAAGTATTAAAAACTAAGAAGTTTAGAAATTTTTTTCTAAAGTGCGAAAACTAAGTATTGACTTGAAAATTTTCTAAGTGTAAATTCTCTAAGGATAAATTTTCCAGGTGCTCAACTCAAAAATTATTTTTAGAAAATAATTTCTAACTTACATTGTTTTCCAACCCGAAATTTTTTGTTGTTGTCTAACTTCCATTTTTTTTGAAAAGATTCTAAGTGTTGAAAAATAATTTCCCTTTTAGACTTAGAATTTTTTTTTTCAAACCCCACGAACCGTTGAAAAATCTAGGGGGAGGAAATGAAATTTGAATTCTTTCTGATTTTTTTTGTTTAAAACTTGACTTTTTGAACCGGGTTGCCATAAATTAAAAAGGGGGAGATTGTTGGTGCAGGCAACACCTAAGTTGAACTTGGGTTTTGATAATGGCAAAGGGTTCAAAAGTTAAGACGTTATTTTGATCTAATATGTTACTTGAGTGTGCAGAAAGAAGTCCTGGCGACGGGCTGCTAGGCATCGAAACCCTAAGACCTGGCGAAGGGTTGCTGGGCACCAAGCGAAGGGCTGCTAGGAGTCTAAGACCTGGCAAGGGACTGCTAGGCACCGGGCGAAGGACTACTTGGTACCGAAGCCCTAGCGAAGGACTGCCAGGCATCGGGCGAAGGACTGCCATGCACCGGGCAAAGGACTGCCAGGCACCGGGCGAAGGACTGCTTGATACCGAAGACCTGGCCAAGGGCTGCTAGGCACCTGGCGAAGGACTGCTAGGCAAAAGTCCAACCGGAGGAGCCGGTTGGCAAAAGGTAAACTCTCCTGAGAGGAGTAGGTGAGGACGCGTTCCCCGTCGAGGGAACAGTAGGCGTCGGTTCGACCTAGGGTTCCATTTGGGAGACCCAAAGTCAGAACCAAGACAGTTACGGCTGTAAAAAACTGATGTATATACTTGCCTTGTTTGTTGTGGAACTAACCTTGGATGCGGGGACCAAAGGAACGTGTTTCTACAGCTCAGAACGCCCCAAAGGAGAGGGGCAGCAGCTAGGCTAGGCGCCCGGGAGGTCCCAGGCGCCCAAGGTCAAAGCCACACGAGCAGTTGAGCAAAGATTGCTTCGGAAGCTCACTGGGCCAGGCACCCTCAAGCTCCCGGGCGCCCCCAGTGTCCCGGGCGCCCTGGGTCCAAGCCAGCCAAGCGATCGAAGCAAGTTCAGCCGAGAAGCCAGCAGACCAAGTCAACTTGGGCGCCTCCAGTGTCCCGGGCGCCCCCGTCAGCTCCGAGCCCGATTTTGGAGGGATAAGCTCTGACTGAGCTTCGAATGAGAGTTCTCGGATCCGAAGGCACGTGTCAGGCGCCCCCAGCGTCCCGGGCACCCCCAGGAGTAGTATAAAAGGGGCTCGACCCATAAGGCTTCAGAATCAACTTTTCAAACGCCTCTACGCTCTTCGACTCAAGCGCTCTGCTCCAGAAACCTCCGATATCGAGATTCTAAGCGTCGACGATGACCCACCACACCGAAGTACGATCCACACCGGGCGTCGATAACGAAGAGTAAACCTGTTATTTTTACTGCACTATAATTGTACAATTCTTTGTAAAACTTTGCGCATTATAGAATTGCCCGCAGTAAACGGTCAATGACCGTGGACCTTAGAGTAGGAGCCGACCGCGACTCCGAACCAAGTAAAAATCCTTGAGTTCTGTGTGTTTGTTTTAATTTCCGCTGCGTATTCTCTTAACTTCTAATCTGAAACGTTTTCATGATATTCACCCCCCCTCTATCGTGTTTTCTTGATCCAACATAATCTTCACCAAGGTTTTCCAAGATAGTTTTGAAATGATTTTCAAAAATAATTTCCAATAATATTCTTTGGGCTAAAAGCACTTGATGTCACGCCCCGAGACCCAGGAGCCGCTGTTCCAATATAAAATCGGACAGCACCTCCCCTGTCCGGCGGACAATTTACACATACAAACACACACGCAGATAATAATAGACATCACCATAATTAGAAACAAATGAAAAGAAATTACCTAGGGTTGTCAATTCTCATAAATCTAAGCTCTATGGATTAGTATCTTGTCCTTAAATCAACAACTTAGCCTTTTCATCTATCATGAGTCATTGAGATGAATTTCAATCACTAGCCTTTCAAGGGAAGTTTTGGTGGCTCTCTCCTTAAATTCTAAGTTGATGATGGAAGTGGAGCTCACTCATACACACATGCTTCTTGCACTACCATAGGCTTGCTTATTATCTACTCTCCACCATTAATCAAGATTAGGATCAACAACTATAAAAACAAATGAAAACATGGAAAATGGTAAGAAATGGAATAAAAATCAAGGAAATGGAAAAATTGATGGAGTGGAAGACTTGGTTGCTAAAAAATGTTTCCAATGTGCTTTGCCCCATCTTAACAGTTCTCTAATGATATCAAAAGTATGGTGGAGTGAAACTTGAATAAATTCCTTTGATTTGGATGAAAAACCCTTCCTTGGTCTAATACGTGCCATTTTCTTCAATTACATGCCAACTTTGCTCTTTGTTTTCTTTTCTGATTTTTTTTTCTCTTTCTTTCTTTTCTTCGTGTTTCAATATCAGCTCCATGGCATCTTCATTGAAAAACTCTGGTTTCAAAACAAATACATCACATAGCAATGGGAAAATTAAATGCTTCACTTGAGGTTGTGGCATACACTGATTTTTTTTTCTTTGATTCTTTTCTCTGATCTGAACTGGAATTTCAAGCATCCCAGCAGCCTCATTTTCCTTTGTCTTGATCAGCAATGAATGCTCTCAACACTTTTGGCACGTTCATGTGCTTCATTCCTTGATTCACAACCTTGAAAGTCAATTTCAGCTTCAATTGACAATTTCTGTTTACTTCACATTCCAGCAACCTCTTCTCTGGTTTCCGAATTGTATAGCTGAGGTTCAGCTCTTAGAAGAGTGGCCGAATACATGTTCTATAGCAAATTTGATACATCATTATTCAATTGCGTGCCAACTTCTTTTCTCTTCTGTAGAAAAAATTTTTTCCCAGCCAAATGCATAGGTTTGTCCTTCAAATTAGCTGTTGGTTTCTGATTCTGGTTGCAGAACAGCTGAGATTTCGAATCATAACTCAGAGCAAATCTTGCATCATATGGTTCATGAATTGTTCAGCTGCAATTCCTCTTCTAATCCTCACAGAATTTTCAATTCAGCACAGATTTCTTGCATTCCAGCACAGATTTTCTGTTTTGTTTCATATCTGTCCAGCTGCTAACTTCTATTCTTGCTTCCCATTTTGCTCAATCTTGTTGTGCTAATGCTCCCCAAATCCTTGTTCAGAACTTGACTCCATTCCAACCTGCCGTGAGCTTCAAATACATGCCCTATGGAAACCAATTCAGCCCTTAGTTGATACAAACTGCTTTCTCAGTTTTCACTGATTTTTTCTGCTTCTTTTGTTTTTACTCTACCGTGAGCTTCTGAATTTTTGGTGACAGCTCTGTTCTGATCTAAAACATCAAAGCCTCCACCATTTCTTCTTTGGATCAGCATGTTGCAGCCGGATTCAAAATGAAAGAAAAACTTCACTTCCCAAACTCAAATTGGCACAAATTCCTTTCTCTTGATCATTTTTTTTTTCTGTTCATTCTTCAAATTCAGCTTCACTAAATCCATTTCAAGTCTCTGCTTTCTCAAACAAGTAACATATAGAGTACTTGCATCAAATGCTAGTGGAAGCCTTAAGTGTTCCACTCGAAAATTCCAATCAGCACATTGCATTTCAACCCTTGCCTTCACTGCAATTTCCTTTTTCTGTTTTTCATCAGGTTCCAAACTGCTATTGCGTGCCATTCAAACTTTGCCACAGCTTTTCTCACCTTGGCAAATTCTGATCCAAAATTCTTTGCAGCCATTTTTATTTTTTTAATCAGCAGTGGAAGTGCTCTGTAATCTCTGATTTACAGCCTTGGAAAAATCATTCTCAGTTTAAGTTGAGCACAAAACTGTCTCACTATAATGCAATCTGATTTTTATTCCTTTCTACTGCCCTTTTTCCGCTTGTAGTCTCAATTTACTGCTCTCCATAACCTCTGATAGCTGCCAAATCTGTTTTCTTGCAATCCAATTCTCAACTGATCCAAATCTGTTTTGGTTCAGATTTTGACAAAAGCTTCCTGCATTGGATCAGATTTGGTTATCTTCAATTCAAATTATATCAGATTTATTGCTGAACTTAGCTTCCTCAATTCCAACTTCTAAATTCTTGATCCAAATCATTTCTGATCCAAAGTAGCAGATTTTCAGTTTCCTTTTTGGCACAAACTGCTTTTCTCATTTTGGTTCAGATTTTGTGCCATTTCCTTTCTTCATATCAGAATTCTCTTCATAAGTGCTCCCTTTGTTTTCGGTTCTGCCTCACTGCTTTTCCATTCAAGCTTACAGATTTCATCCAATTGCCTTTACTTGACATCTGCTCCCCAAAAGATTGGATTCAGCCAAACCATTCTGCAATTCTGTCTAAAATCAGTGATGCAACTTCACAAATGGTCCTTCTTTGATTCAAAGCAGCTCCCAGTTGATTTGTTCAGCTTTCTTTAGCAAGGGCAGCTGCATTTAATGCTTCTAGCAAAGTGGCCGAATAGCTTCATAGCATCAAGAAACATACTTTTCCTCTCTTTTGACATGGCTTAAATTTCCTTCATATGTGTGCCATTTGGATTACTTCTTCAACCGAATTCAAACTTGCTCCAAATTGTTTGGATCTTCAAATTGTAATCAAGAATCTTCAATTGTTTTCAATCTTTGACCACTTCTTCTTGCTCAATATCTGAATTTTTGACACCAAACTCAAATCAACTTGGCAAAAAATTTTTTTTTTCGAAATGAAGTGCATCCTTGACAAAAATTTTCTTCCCAATCACTAATCACTCCCCCACACTTAAATCTTTGACCATCTCGGGCAAAATAGTATCAAGAAAACATCCCAAGCAAACAAATCCATAGAAAAATTGGGGTTAAGATTAGGAATAAGAAAAGACAAATAGAATAGACATAATTTTTGCCAAAATTGATATGGAAAGGTAAACAAGGCAATTAGTCTCTATAGATGTGATTCAATTATTGAAATATGATTTTGAAAGAACCTAAGCAAGTTCTAGAGTTCAATAACATGTGTGTATCACAAAATAAGGCTAATCTCACTAGGTAAAAATAATCCATCTCAAATCCTCAATTAAGAATCTAAAGCAAAATCGTACTCAAGCATCCAAGAATACATTCATTAGCTCAAACCCTAAGTTTTGACAACCAAATTTAATTTATTTTTAAAAGACTCTAACATGACATGAAGATAACCTAAAGGGATATATTTATTTCCACTCATGCAAGAAAAAGTGCTAAAAGAAAAGACATGGTATTTACAATGTCTATTTATTCAATTTACTCTAGAAAACATAAAAGTGAAAAATGTGATAAAAGAAAATGCAAGAAAGAAAAATCTCCCCTTTATTTCTGGTGGACGGAGTCGATCCAGAAGAAGCCTCCATCGTGGTAGTGGAGGAAAATGGGTGGCCGGGAGAATTCGGACTCCCCCACACTTGAACTTTACAAAAATTTGCTCCGGTGGTCGTAGGCGATTCAGGTTCAAAAGCCATTCAAGGGGTGGAGGGCTATGGATTAGAGTAAAATCAACTCCTCCTTCTTGATGCCTTTTAGAAGTACTTCCAGGAGATTGAAGTCTGTTCAGTTGGAGCACCCACTCCTGAAGTCTCCTAGACCCTGCAAAACAGTGTAATACCTCTCTCAAGCGTGCAGGGTCAGAAAGAAATAAAATGATATCAGTCTCTGCATGAAATGAATCCAAAACTGCATCATATCCAATTAAATCAATGCTTGGTGTCTCAATAAATTTTTCACAGTTATTTCCTACAAAATTTGCATCCTGAAATTCATCACAAATAATGAAATCAATTTTTGGCACTTCAATAAAAATTTCGCAATTATTTTTCAACACGGATGTATCAAGCAATGTGTCACAGCCTATGAAATCAATCTCAGGTGCCTCAATGAATTTTTCACAATTATTTTCAGCAAAAGATATATCAAGAGACTCATCACAATAATCAACATCAAGTCTAGGAACCTCTAAAAATTTTTCACACTCAGCATTTTCATGATATGTATCACTACATGCTTCAAATTCAGCAAATTCTACACTAGGTACCTCTAGGGACTTTTCACAATTATTTTCGACAAGAGATGCATCCCCACGTATATCACAAACAATAAAATCAATTTGAGGTACCTCGACGCAATTTCCAGAAAACTTAGGAGGAGTATTTACCTGATCGTGCTGAAATATACCTGGAGGTTCTACAAGAGTAGATGTAAATGTGGCCTCCTCCTGGTCATGTTCGAGCTTCTCTTCAGCCTCAAGCTCTGGTGGACAATCAACTGGTGATCCTTGGGTGCTTGCTTCCACCATGCAAGTACCTACACTTTCTGGTAATTGTGGTGGTCCCTGGGGCTTAGTGCAATCCCCTACACCTATGGAATCATCTTCCTCAACCATTCCTGTATCAACCAAATTAGAAAAATTAGGACCTTCAATAATACTATAATCACAAAATAAAAGATGAGAATGGTCCTGTGAACCCGAATGTACTGTCACGAAATGTATGGGCTCATCAAATTTAAATATCAATGAAATGCTGGAAACCCTTTTTGCAATCAAGATATGAAAAGCGTAGTAAAGGGGCCTCAGGTCGTATTTTTCTCGGGGACTAGTTGACGTTATTTGATTCGCGCTTGTATTTGTGTGTCGTTTGTGTTTTCGGGTTTCAAATAAAGATTTGGGTTTCAAACTAAAATGAAATCGCAATAAAATATAAAATGAATGCCACTAAAACTTGGGATGCCATGGAATAGAACCTATGTGCCAAATCTGATGTGGAATGCTAAAACTAATACTAACAACTCTGCATTGGAAACAATCGACTAAGCTTGAAAACCTTGCTATCAGTCAAAACTCTTGCTAAAATGAATGGATAAAATTCAGACCAATAGATAACTTCAGAAATGAACTTAAATGCAACTTTTGACAGCAGGAATTCAGAACTTGAATTTCAGAATCTCAGCAACAGGTAAAATGCAATGCTAAACAGACCAATGTTGGTGGAGTTGAACAGATAAAATTCAGAACTTGAACTGCCAATTCAGAAATGAATTGATCATGCAGTTGGAAGGAAAACTATAAATGCAATGCTCTGCGTGTTTGAATGAAGAAAATCAGAGAATGAAACAGAATTTCTGATCAGATCTGCGGTTTCAGACCAAATGCAGAAATTCAGCAACCATTTGAAAAGCAGAACCAACAACAAACCAGCTGGACTTGACACACTGATTTACAATTCAGAAAAGCTTAAGGATGACTGATGTATGCTTAACACCAATTCAGAATTGCTAAGTTGACAATTGCTGGAAGCAAACTGATGCACAGGAAACAGATTCGATACACATGATGAAGACTTGATACATAACTGGGAAAGACTGAACAAAGCTGCGAAATTGGAATTCAATGCTTATCCAACTCATTAGCTAACCAAATGTTGTCTTTAATCTCAGGTATTAAAACCTAAAACTCATTGAATTCGAAATACTATGAAGAATTCAGATCTAGCTGAAATTTGCAGGAATGGGGCTGATACATGATGAAGTGGACTGTGTGCAGAAATTTCGAGCAGAACAAACTAAGAAATGAAGCTACATCAACCAATTTAACAAACTAAATGTGAGATAAACTGAAGCATTCAGAAGCTAAGGGAAAATCAGAGAAGAAAGCTGATACGCAGGATGAAGAAAAGTTGATACACGAAATGACTTGGCTCGCAACAATGAAATGGCACGCAACAATTAAAGCTACAATTAAACTGGAATTTAACTCAATCTATCATTAAACAAGTTCCTAACTTACTGACATTGAAGATTAAAATCCTACTTAAGCTAAACAATTAAGAAACATAGAACTAAGTTGCTGTATGAAACTGCCAAAAACAGAACAAGTGCAGAAATGGAATTTAAGCTACAAAACATGAAAATTAGCTAGCTAAACTACTCCTCAATCTTCCCTAAGCTCAAATTCTTCTTGGTCGTCAAGCAAGAGCCGGCTTCGAACCCCTAGGCACAGCAAATCAGTGGAAATTCGTTTCTGAATTCAAATCTGCTCAAACTGCGTCATAATGAAATTTCAACCCAATTTCCTTGGCCTCAGTCGATGGTGGTTGCTGTGGTGATTCGCGGACCACCTGGGCTCACCTGAGAACCCCTACAGCCGGCTCAGATGGTCGGAAATGGCTTATGGAAGAGGCGCAAGTGACTGGACTGCTGAGCTGCCGAAACCCTCAAACAACCCTCTTCCGACGCGAATTCGAGCTGAATTCTTCAACAAAAATGATCTCCAAAGATCCAGAAGATGATCTTGATGAATAATTGAGGGGTCGCGCCCCGGAAATGGAGAAAAATGCTAAGAAATCTGAAGAACTCGATGAAGGGAACTGTAGCGGCGGAGACGCGACAAAGGAGAAAGAGCTGCTGCGTTTTGATTAAATAGGAACAAATGGACGGCTCAGATTAATTGGAGGAGATCCAACGGTAGATCTTGCTCTGATTGGAGCCAAACTTTTATGATGATGATCTGGGGTCAGGATCTGCCTTGTGGTAGCTTGGATCCTCCAGATATGCAACGGATGGTCCAGATCAACTCTATCTGTGATTGGACGCTCTAGAGCCCTCCTTGCTTGATCCAACGGTTGATTTAGCTCTGATTGGGATGAAACCTTCAGATCTTGATCATAGAGCTTGATCAACCCTAACCCTAGCTCGGATTACTTCAGATCGTCCCGGATGGCTCAGATCTAGCCGCTCTTGAATCGGATGGCCCGGATTAATCGTAGGCTTGATAATTCGATCCGGTTCACATCCGACTCAGGTTTGACCCAGTGTGCCCTAGGTCCAGGATCCTTTCATGCCTACAAAAATATATCAGAAAATTAGTGGCCAATTAATCCAAAAATTGTATAATTTTGCAATTAAGTCCAAAATAAGATAAAGTTCCAAAACCTAGGGTAAAATCATAATTAAGCAATAAAAACATAGGTCAAACATGGATTTAAGCAATTAAAATAATCAATAAAATGGTGCTTATCACACCACGCAGTTTAATTGGCCTCAGGCCTCAATATATATATATATAGACCCAACATAAAAGCACTCGACAACTAAGTAAATCATACCTAACTGCGGACCGGTCCGACTTACGACGAAACAACCAATACAAAAACCCCTTAGGGCACACGACAACACTCCCAAGACATATACAAGTCCAATAAATAAATATAAAAATAGACGCTACTAAGTACAAAACGAAACTATGCCGTCGCGATGGGTAGGGACTAGCTGCTTGACTCTTCTGGCGACTCCAAGTATCTCAACCTGAAATAAAAACATATATGGCAACGGGGTGAGTCCATAACTCAGCGAATACCCAGCAGATATGCATAGTATGTTATAATAACAATAAGCATCTACGTTAGTACAATCTCATATCAACAATATGGAAAAACTAGTACTGGAAATACTGAGGTAGATACATACCAGAATCCAGCTAATCTGAAAAGAGGATAATAAGTACCAAGGGAATATCATTAGACATAAAATCTCAAATAACAAGTCTCCAGAATATGCATGTCAAACAAGTGCAAGAATCAAGTGCAGCAAACAATGCACGATGCAAAATATGCACATGGTGCAATGACATGTGTCACCCCTAGTCCCAGTCAGGATATCGTCCACGACGTCCGCATGGGTAGAGCTGTGACAAACTGTACACACCCTGCCATCACTGCTCCTGAGTGACCGGGTGGACAGGATGCTGGCGGAGGACCACCCCCCTACCCCATGTATATATGAGGGAGCTCCGCTCTCATCTCCTCGTGGCTTAGTACGAGAAGGGACCCCTGGCTGCTACCACGCCCGCGCTCACCCTCCTCATAGTGGCCGAACGGAGCAATACAGGGCAAATGCACACATCTACGGTATCCACTAACCCATGAGTGGCCGTGCGTGCATATCATGTACCGGAAGACGATTAGGCTCAACCACAAGGGAGTCGCTGATCGCCGGCATGCAACAGTGCAAGGATGGTGTATGATAGATACACATACCTGAGACTGTAAGGAACTAACAGCATAATAACTCAGGGATAACTAACAAGTATCCAGAACAGGCATAATAACTCAGGGATAACTAACAAGTATCCAGAACAGGTATAATAACTCAGGGATAACTAACAAGTATCCAGAACATGCATAATAACTCAGGGATAACTAACAAGTATCCAGAACAGGTATAATAACTCAGGGATAACTAACGAGTATCCAGAACATGCATAATAACTCAGGGATAACTAACAAGTATCCAGGACAGGCATAATAAACAAGGCTAGCGTATAATCTTACTGTTATCTATAACCAACCATGCATAGCAATATGACAATATCTAAAAGATAAGTCAAAGGGTACCCGCCTCAATGTTGAAGTCCGTATACGTAGAGAACCTCTTGTCCAATGGTCTGCAACCAATCAAGGACCTGCATCGGTAGGTGTTATTTAGCTACTCTATATGAGTTAATAGCCAAATCCAAAATATAGCTCAATTGTAGACCGGATGATAAAACCAGTCCCTAATTAAGCCCACCTAATCCTAACAAGACCACATCAACCGATTCGTTATCACGATCAAATCCTCCCTATATTCATCCAGTACATATCAGATCTCAAATCTGCAATTACACTCGGAACATCATCCCAGGCTAAACAACCACTTCCTAGATCAGGTACACCTATTCCAACCAAGGACTAGCCTCCACAACTAAAACTCACAGAGCAAGAAAAATCAAACACAAATTCTACATGTGCACATCCAAGTACCAAAACCCAATACAGGATTAGCACTAATCTCATTTCTTCCATGAATTCAGCTCACGGTAGAACCACAGGAAATAAAACATAACCACTGAAAGCAAAGCTAGCAGATCATATTTGCAAACCCAAGAAACCACACTAATCCAATTAGAAACAAATATCCACTCCACCTACTGATGTACAACACTACCATCAAGCTTCTTCATATCCAAGTATCAACCCATAATTCTAATCAAGGTTAACATACATAAGAAACTTCAAATACCACCACTCACGGCATCACACAAAAACTACACCCATCCAACACATGGAACTCACGGTGAACCTATAATACCAACTCCAACACAGAAACAAACATCCACATGCTTTCCATATAGCTACCCAAATTCAATTCAGATTACAGGATCAGAAACCCACCTAAATCTAATCCCAAACAGAAATCCAAAGATACTAATATCATCATCCATGAATCAATTACGGAAAACAACTACCCTTACCTCAATTACACATAGCCTTCACCCGTCGCCTGCAGCTATTCCGGCGACACCAGTAGCCAAGATGCTCCGGTCGGCTGAGCTCAAGGAGGAAGATGACTCGATGGCTTTAATCGCAAGGTGAAGATAATGGAGGTGGTGCTCGGAGATCAGAGATGGCGAGCCCTCGGCGGAGATGGGGAAAAAATCGCGTGACTTAGGCTGCGGCTAGGTCTCGCGACACCGAGAGGGAGCAGTCGGGCGTGGCTGCGGGCGAAGAAGAGAGGAAGAAGACAACAAAAAGGGGTGGCTACGGCTTAGGGCACGGGAGAAGCAAAGGGGAGGTTATAAGGTGGGGCTTTTTGCAGAAAAGCCCTTCAAATTTTCCAAAATCCAATCATTACCCTTAGCGTAAAGGATTTAACAGTTTAACCCTCTAAATTTATGTAATGCACCTCAAGTCTCTAGGGTTAGATATTAACCCTTTCGTAATTTAAGAGTTTACCCGTAAACCCTTGATAAATTTTAAATTTTTACAATAAAGCCCCTTGGGCTCCTCCCGTAAGCCGGAAACCCTAGACTCTATCCAGAAAAATCACGAAAAATTTTCTGGTCCGGATTTTCGAATTGCCGTATTTTACACTTGACTTGTATATTAGTTTTCCCAGTGATTGGAGTTCACTTAAATTCTTATTTTAGATGAATTTTAAAACTCAAATAGATGTACTTTATCAACAACTTGAGTTTTATTCATCAATGTAACATCTCACTTGTATCTAATATATCTCAAAACACATATAAGTCACTTGTAACGTCTCAGGACCCGACTTCCCAGGGTGATCCCAGGAGGGGTTTTCTGATCTGATCTCCAGGGCGTGCTTACCGCGGGGGACCTTGGAGGCTCCTCTTCTTGAGAGGGTCCCGGGAACTCTGAAAAGGGAGTCACTTAGACTCGCCACATCTTGCCGCCCAGCTTCTTCAGCCCACGTGTCCACCACGGGCTATTCAACCCCATCACAAATCCCTCTATTCAAGTCTGATCGAAGGAAGTGTGGCTGACTAATTGGACTAGTGTGGTGGTGAAGAAGTTGTGTCCTAATGGGTCCTTGCATCTGTCGCTGCTCCTTTGACAGTTATGCTGGGTCCTAGGATTGTAGAATTTGCCCCGGGTCCCGAGGCAGTCCCTTTTTAGTTTTGTCTATCCCAAAAAGGCTTCTATGACTTTCGAAGTACTGTAATGATACATGTGCATCCTTCATAAAGATGCATGGCATTCCTTGATGGTGCCCAGGTCCTCTCGCGAATGCTTCATCGCCACGTGCTTCAACGACTCTCTTCACGATCTCTTACTGACGTGCGTCACTGTAGCTGGCTCAGGTTAGACGGCTGTTCTCTGGTGCTGCCCCGATGTGGCGGATTCTTGCTTTCCACGTGCCCTGCCGCCATTATGCTCATCTGGGCGGCCTCCTTCGTATAAGAACTGGAGACGAAGACGTTCAACCAACTTCTGGCTCGTGACTGGGTGCACCCTGTCTTCCTCTTCTTCTCTAAGAACTCTTCTTAACGTAAGTAATTTGCCTCCTTCTCGTCTTTTCCCTTAGGAACCATGGAAGGTTACCGAGCAGAGTGGTACGAGTTTGGCTCTTCGAGAGTGAGGCCGGAGGCTCTACAGGCAACCATTAAGGCCTACGACGTCCAGGCCGAGATGGCGATGGTTATCCCTAAGGTAGACCAGACGCCAGTGGAGCCTTCTGCAGACTTTTCTACCTTCTTCTTGGGGCAAATAGAGTCAGGGCTCTGCTTCCCCATTCTCCCTTTCTTCATGAATGTAGCCTCCTATTTCGATATCCCCCTTCACCAGATGACTCCCAATGCCTTTGCTCAGATGGGGGGGGGGCATATATTATCTTCAAACTCTTCGACCACCCCTTGACTCCTCGTCTCTTTCATTCATTCTTCGTTCCGATCGGCTGACGAGGGGTCTTTATCTTTTCGGCGTGTCCGGGCCATAGGTTCTTAGGAGGGTTCCCTTTTTCACACAAAGGGTGGAAGGAGAAGTTCTTCTTCATCCAACTGACCGTGTTGCCCTTCAGTCCTCTTCGTTGGACAGAGGCTCTACCGACTCCTCCATCTCTGGGGGAGTTTCTCCAGAGTCCCACGTACCAGCGCGCTAGGAACGTGCTCTCCGGCATGGAGTTCAGTGGCCCTGGACTGGTGCAGAGTGAGGAGCTCATGTACCGGGCGGGCCTTAGTCCCAAAGTGACCCAGATCAGCCCCAGCCTTGGTATGATCGTCTTTTCCATCAATATCTGTTAGTTCTGACTGATGTTTGTTGGGACCGGGTGCATGTTGACATGG
The DNA here is from genome assembly GCA_024364735.1 of Boesenbergia rotunda. NCBI lineage: Eukaryota > Viridiplantae > Streptophyta > Magnoliopsida > Zingiberales > Zingiberaceae > Boesenbergia > Boesenbergia rotunda. Next base: position 220,266 of record JAGFNQ010004876.1, on the reverse strand, counting down.
ATACGTGTTCGTAATTTAAAAAAATAATTACGTGCAGCGGAAGAATTAGCATAAATAATTTCTCAAATTATTTTAACCACGTATCTAGCATGCAACCTTATGTTGTGTGGACATGATCATAAATTAAAATTTTGCAGAAAGTAAACTAATTTACTCAATACCTCGCGTAACTCGAAGTAAGGGACGAGATCCAACCGTAGCGTCCCTTGGAAGCTCCGCCTCTATTCGCGTCCACGCCGAGTTCTCTTCGGGATGACTTCGCAAAGCCACGAGTTTCGTGCCGACAAGAACTACTAGATTCTCCAAAGGCACAACTAGAATATCAAGAGAGAGAGATGGAAACTAACCACCAAGTAACGGAATCAAGATTTCGGGGAAAGGAAGGAAGGAGTCACGACCCGCTTCTTCTTCTTCTTCGGCGCCTTCTTGGTGGAGTTGGCTCACGGCAACCCTAGAGAAGATCTCTAGGGCCGGCGCCCACTTGGGAGGGAGAGGGAGAGAAGGAGAGGAAAAGAGGCTAGGCAAGAATCCTTGATCCCTTGAATTAATTTCCAAGCCTTGCCTATGCACCATTATATAGTAGCCTCTCCATTGCCAAGTCTCCCCTTTAACGAAATAAATTTTCATAAGAAATTTATCTTATAAATTTTCTTATGAATTATTCCGTTATGCCAAGTTTTATTATAACTAACTTTATAATAAAACAAACACATCTCCCCTTTTATTATGGAATAAATTTTCACAAAAATTTATTATATAAAATTTTCTTATCATGGAAAAATCAATTCATAATTGATTTTATAAAATAAAATAAACCAATCCATGGCTCATTTTAAATTCCATAAAAAGAATAAATTTATTATATAAATTTTTCTCATCATGGAAAAATCAATTCATAATTGATTTTATAAAATAAAATAAACCAATCCATGGTTCATTTTAATTTCCATAAAAAGAATAAATTTATTATATAAATTTTTCTTATCATGGAAAAATCAATTCATAATTGATTTTATAAAATAAAATAAATCAATCCATGGTTCATTTTAATTTCCATAAAAAGAATAAATTTATTATATAAAATTTTCTTATCATGGAAAAATCAATTCATAATTGATTTTATAAAATAAAATAAACCAATCTAAGGTTTATTTTAATTTCCATAAAAATAAATCTCTTTATATAAATTTCTTTATATAAATTTCTTTATATAAATTTATTTATCCATAATTTTCTAAAACAAATCGAGCTTGATTTATTTTAAAATTTAAACCAAATAAATTGGTTTCCCTCCTTTATTGTGGCCGACCAAAACAAAGAGGGTGGGCACCCTCTTTAGCCGGCCACACCAAGCCAAACCCTTGCGAATTAAACTCATTTAATTCGTCCAATAAGCCTTCAAAAGACTTAGCCATTTTAAGCTTCCGATGCGCTTCTGATAAATTCAGATTCGACTTATTTCTCTTGATTGGAAAATTCAATTTTCAACTCATTTTAAATCCCTCGGATTACTCGTAGTGCGTGTGACTAAATAGACTTTCGATTTATGTTGGCCGTCTATAATTCATCAATTATAGAACGATCATGAGTGGCACCTAGTAGTACATCATGATCCCCAATTAATTGAAAGATCAACGGTTGACCTCAGAAATTATTCTGAAACCCTTCAGCAGCTCTAATGAATCGTGCCTCATTCCCTTCACCATCTTATACCCATTTGGTTCAGGACATGGTCTATGTGTGTCAGTCCCCACTAGGCTGACTACGTCACACCTAGCCCAAGTAACGTTCTCTCGTCCTTTGGATTCTAATTACTCTCATGTATTTAAGAGACTCATACTCTGAACATGTCATGCTCTGGCTAGAGGCTTTGAGTAACAATCCGACGATAGGCCTTGGGTATACATCTCCTCGCAAGGAGTGGTGAATCCTTTGTAGGCTGTTCAAACATCTTCGGGCACTTCGGCTTATACCCAACCATCCTGGGTCCACACCTCCTTGGAGATGCTTGCTTAAGATGTTAAAGTATAAGTCTCCATGACCAAGATGACTTGAACACCGCAAGTCAAAGGAACATCGCACTTAAGCTGCAGTAAGAACTTCACTGACATGTCTATATGTAGANCCCTATGCTCTTGGGCGCCCCTATTCCCGAGCACCCCTATGCATACAAGCGCTCAAGATCAAGTTTTATCCACAACAGAGCCATTTGCGAACATTGCAAAGCAGATAACAATCGAGCCACATGTCAAGCACCCTCAAGCACTCGGGCGCTCCTATTGTGCCACGTTAACATTCAGATAGAATTGACCATAGTTATAAATAGGCCCCCCAGAGCTCAGTTCCATATCATCAGTCACAACAAATGAATTTCTTTCAAGTTTTTCTCTATTTTTTTGAGCTTTTCACCGTGTAAGAGGCTTCTCCGCCTGAAGGAGTTATTTAGGATAATTGTGCTTTATTTTGTCTTGGATTAATAACCTCTTGGTTGCAAACCAAGTAATTCTGTTTGCCTCATTCTTTTCTACATTGTTATTAATCTATTAATGCTTTTTTATTTGAATTAACTTCCATCTTTGTTTAGAAAGAACAAAAGATAGTGTTTTATTTTTTCAGGGGCAATTCACCCCCCCCCCCTCTCCTTGTCGATTGCAATATCACCTTTAGTAAACAATGATATGATTTTTCATTGTTTGATTCATTGTATCCTAATCCCTTTTTATTGAAACTTGACCGTTGGCTCCCAATAATTATGTCTAGGATTTTTGAGGCAATTTCAAATTTTCTAAGGACTTGTGTAAGGTGATCTATCTTTTCCCTTAAGTCCTTATCCTCTTCTTCTAAGCAAGCTATTTTTGTACTAGAGGAAACATGCATATCATCCTTAAGGGTCATGGATTCTAATCTTTCTTCAAGCATGCAAATGTCATTTTCAAGGTCTTAATTTTCTTCTTAGCTCTAAACAAGTTATCATTGGTGCTAAAAATAATTTTAACTAAAGTAATAGTTGGTAGATTATATACATCACTTACCAAGACGTCCGAGTCCGAAGTTTGACCTCCTCCTTCACTTGAGCTCTCATCATCTTCATTTGAGCTCTTTCCTTCTTCAATTTTGGATGACATGGAAGCTATGCCATCAATTCCCATTAAGGCAAAATGGGATACATGATTTTCTTCTTCCGATGATGATGAGTCATCCCATGTTGCTTGTAGGCTTTGGTCGTTCTTCCCTTTTTTTTTTGGTTTCTTCTTCTCCTCCTTCTTTTCTTCCTTTTTCTTCAAAAGTGGTAATTCATCCCTTATGTGTCCTTCTCCTTGAAAATTGTACCAAATGATCTTTCGAGTCCTACTCTTGCTTCTTGAACTTTTCCTACCATGAGATTTGTTAGATGAAAAATATTTAAAAGCTTTTCTCATTTTTCTTACCATATATGTCCCTTCATCACTATCCATTGAGACACTCGATTCTTCCAAGTCGGAGGATGGTGAGGATGAGGATTTCTTCTTCTTACCATTTCCCTTATTTGTCACAAGGGCTACTCCTTTCGTTCTATAGACTTCTCCATCCAATCCTCCAATTTGAGTTTCATGGAGCTCCATGGTTAAGAAGAATTCATCTAGGGAGTTTTTCTCTAGATTCTTTGAAATATAGTATGAGTCCACCATTGAATTCCATGTTGTGGTTCTTAAGAAGGCATTGATGGCTTTCATCAAGATATTTCGGTTGAAGAGTTGCTCACCTACTTATTATTTCATTTAAAATTTTCTTAATTCTAGAATGTAAACTAGATACCTTTTCTCCTTTTTCAAGCTTGATGTTGTTGAGTTGAGATCGTAGAAAATCTCCCTTTATCAATTTTGCTTCCGATGTGCCTTCATGAAACTCTACTAGCCTTTCCCATAAATCCATAGCACTTGTGTAATTTTTGATCCTCATTATCTCTTGTTAAGGAAACACACTTAGAAGATGGTGTATTGCCTTTGAACTTGCTAAATGATCATCTTTTTACTTCTTGCTCCATCTTATCTTTACAAGTAGTTTATTATCTTGATCCTTAGGTACTTCAAAACTATGTTCCATAATTAACATTATATCAAAATCGGTATTGAAGAATATCTCCATTCTTTTATTCCACCAAGAGAATTCTCCTTTAAATTTTGGTGGTTGAATGTGTGAGCCGACCATTTTGATGAAAATTACTCTTCTCGACGGTTAGTCCAGTGAAGGGAGGCCTTGCGCTCTGATACTACGTGTAGAAGATCAGAGGCCCGGCTAGAGGGGGTGAATAGCTCATCACCCAAATTGTCTTCTTCCTACACGTGTTAGTTGCGCTAGCAGAAATGAAACTTGAAGAAACAAAAGCAATGCTAACACTTATCCTTTATGTGGTTCGAAGATTGCTTGCTCTTACTTCAAGGTGTGTCCTTGAGGTGGACAAACCCGCAAGGAGTGTAACCTCTCACAAATCTCTTTTCCCCTTTACAAGATTGAGAATTAGGCCTAGGAGGAAGAGATTAGGCGTCGAAGCTTTGGGCACTGATCAAGAAGTTATTCAACAAGTGTGAGATCCTTCTTCATGCCCTAAAGCTCTCATTTAATAAGAAGAGAGAGTTGTCAACAAATTAACTCAGTCCTGACACCAATCGACTGATCTTAACCCCAGTGGACTGATACACAACCAACAACTATATTTCAAACAACAGTCGACTGTCATCCAAGCCAATCGACTGGTCCCTACTGTTTTAAATCCATAGGAATATCAGTCGACTGATCTCCCTACCAATCGACTGCTCTTAATACACTCGCGCTCATTCTCTTTGGAGTCGTCCTTTGAAGCCTCTTCCTTTGTCTCTCGTCCCTCAGATGCATACAAGCCCACGATTCGTCCCCATGTCATCCTTCGCGTATGCCTTGAAATCTGCTTCCCTTGGCTCCACTTCGTTGCTCCTTGTCCGGCGGTCTCTTGAAAGTATCATCCTTCACCAACTCAAGGACCCAAGCACCAGGATGAGATTTGCCACACTTGGCCGCGTCAAGCTCCTCATGTGTCTTCCACCAAGTCTTGCATGGCTCAAACACACATCAAACCAATTTGAAATTCTAACTTAATCATTTTGACACACACATCAAAATCCTGATCGAACCGATCAAACCTAGGTCGATTGCACCAACAATAACCATTGGTAAATAATCAAGATTATTAACAATAACTTTCAACCAAATTCACCCGTAAAGACATCAAGGAAAACCTAAGTCAATTTTGTTGTTAGTTGGTTGAGTGTTGAATAAAGTTGCAATTGTTGGTGAGAGAATGCATCCTTTGAGTTTGTCATCCAAAAGAAAAATTGACGGGTTTTTTCAACAAACAGTATGCTAACTGATAGGGTGGTTATTTATGTAACGCCCCAAAATTCCCATTTTTAGTTCTTAAAGTCCTTAGAATTATTTAAAAATGGTTTAGAAATATTCTAGATATTTTTAGGGATTTTTAGAATATTTTTATGGAATTTTCCGAGTTCGTTTAGTATTTTAAAAAGGGAGAAAAAAAAATCGTTAAGGGCAGCAGGGGGTTCGAACCCGCGACCAGCAGGAGACCAGGCAAGCGCGCGACCAGCCAGGCTAGGGTATCAAGCACAGCAAAAGGTGGAGAGACATATATTTAAGGTGTAATTAGGTCGATCCGCCCCCATAAGTATAAATAGATAAGTTAAGAGAGGAAATTACAATTTTGGGTTTCTTTTCCTCACCCTAGCCGCGCGAAGCAGCCACTTCCTCTCACGCACGCACGCCCAAGCCCTTCTCCTCTCTTCCAAGGGGCGCCGGCCAAGGAGGGATCAAAGAAAGCGGAGCGTTGTATTCGTCTCGACGAGGAGAACGCGTAGGCGCGAAGAATTCTCCGAGATCTCAAGTTTCTCCCGAGTCCTAGACGTCAATCTTGGTTGTAAGTCCAAGATATCAATGTAAGTACTGCTCACCTGCAATAAGAGGCGGTTTTTCTGCAAGAATTTTCCTTAAAAGTTTTTAAAAGAGATATTTCCTTTTTGTTTGAGTTTTTGCATGTGATCTTAGCTCATTATATGCTTATATATGTTGATTAAGTACCCTATGTGAGTTTAGGGTCCAAGAAAAGCTATGAGAAAAGAAAAGAAAAGATAAAGATAAGAAAAGAAAAGGCCAAGGCCTTAAGAAATCCCCAAAAGTCAAGACTTAGGGATTTTAGCACGCAAGGTGCTCGAGAAAATGCCAAGGCACTTACAGATAAGAAAGAAAAGAAAGAAAAGCTATTTTATTTTCTAAGGCCAGTACCCGGCGTCCAAGGGCGTCGTTAAAGAAATCCAGGTGTTCAATTCCAAGGTCTTGGCCCTGGTAGACCAAGGTCTGCTCTATTAGGATTGGTGGCTCGCTACCCCAACCTTTTAGGGAACGCACATCAGATGGTACTTACGTCTTCAGTGGATCCAAGTGATTATTATTTTCAAGTATATGCTATAGCAAAGTTTCTAAAGTTTAAGAAAGTTTTCAAAAAGTTAAAGAATAGCTAAAGTTCCAAGTTGAGCCAAGAAAAGCAAGTTGAGATTTATTAATGCTTGAGTATGCATGTTTTGAGTTATACATGTTTAGTTTAGTTTCCTTTCAAGCATATAAGTATCTCATATGATTTTCATATTGTTCAAGAAGCATGTTTGCACATTTCGAGATTTTGTGAGCTAGATAGTACTTACTAAGCTTTTTGCTTACTAGTTGCATTTCCTCTTACTGCAGATAAAGGTAAAGGCAAGCAATTCTGAAGGAAGGCGACGAGGCGGTGCTGAGTAAAGTGTGTGTGGTGGCTGATTTTGGAGAGATCCTTGAGACGAGACAATTTAGTTATTTGAATTATAATGTTTTAGTTTATTCAAATTTCAAGTTCTTGCTTTATGGAGTTTAGCGAACATTTAAGCTTTGGATAGTTTTACATGCTCAATTTCTTAGAGTAAAGATTCCATGTCATTTCATTTAGCATACATATCCTTATGATTGCATGGGATGAGTAGAAGTGTAAGTAGTTTGAAATATTGATACTTTGTTAGAGAAATAGATGCATGTGCCAAGCTAGTATTAATTTCCCTTTGAATCAAGCTTTATTGCTTAAATATGTTTAGAAGAGTTGCATTCACATTTCATAATGCTTTAGCAAGGTTATAGAACATGTATTTGGTGTTATGAATGCATAGGAGTCAAGATTGGTACACACTCTATTGTTAAAGTTCATATAACCTTGAATAGCTTAGTTCCTTCCGCAAAAGTCCTAATTACAAGTTTATGGATTCATTTTGATTGGCTAAATTGATTGGAAAACTGGCCTAGAGTATAGAAATGGTGTCATGATTCTATTTGGCTCGAAAGTATAGGTTTGGTGGAGTTTTGAAGCAAGTGCTGAAATCTGAAAATTCTGTTTTCAGGCCTATCAGTCGACTGATACAGTATCAGTCGACTGATACCCGAAAGTTGAGTTGGGCGAGGCAAGTTTCAATAAGTTTCATCTTAGGAGTTTTTGAGAAGGAAAGTGTGACATGGTATCATGCATGACCATTTAAGTTAGAATATCATTCTCAGATAGATTAAAAAGAAAAAAAAAGATTTCCGCATTTTTAGTCATGCATTAGAGTCGAGAAGTAGAAAAAAGTAACGATCCGTCTAAGGCAGAGAAGGCGGGTCGCTACAATTTACATGTCACCATGTTGATTAGAAGGGCATTACGTGTAGGGAAAATTTAGCATTGTTAAAATAAGGTATATTTTTCAGTCAAAAATCATCTCCCGACTGGGGTGTTCTCCTAATCAGGTATGTTTAGCATGCCTTTAAGGATACACTGCTCCCGACCAGGATTCTTTCCCAGTTAGGAAGTCGAACAGACTCCAAGTAAGTTGGTCGGGCTAATGGGGAAGTTAAGTACTCCCGATTTGGGACGAGGCGGGCACTCCATGGGGGGGGGGGGGGGGGGGGGGGTATATCCCTTGCCAACCGAGATATTAGGTGGCGTCCAATCATTAAAATCATAATTAATACTTTTAATAGTACTAACTGTGTATTAAATAATAGATGGAAAACGACTAGGTGCTTTAATGGTATCACTTATTGCGCAATTACAAAGATAACGATCAAATTGAATACTAAAAGGACATGAGGAAAAGGAGAACACATGATATAAAGGTAACAAAAGACATAGGAAAGGGTCTAGGCTCTCTCACTCTCACAATATACTACTTCTTCCCCCCCCCCCCCCCCCCCCATTTGATCTTAGACTAACTTGAGCGTCAGAGTGAGATCGCCGGAATACTTTTCTGTGCCCTTCTAACCTTCTTCGAAGTTATTTTCTTAGGTTATCTTCCTCGCTTAATGCACCTGTTGCATCACGGATAGTTGCCATCTTCCCTGTTAGCTTCCGAATCATTTTAGCGTCATCTGTGGGAATCAGTATTTATTAACCAGAAGCTACTAACCGGATGGCAAACACTGGTAACCCAGCGACCATGGTTCTTACATGCGAGAAGTTGGATCAACTGATAGCATCGACAGTACGTGGGGCTTTGGAGCAACACCAAGCCCAGCAAGCCGCCTCTTTATTGGTGGAGAAGAATCGCGCCTCCCCTTCTCTACCAAAGGTGTACCAGGAGGCCAACCAGGAGTGTCGAGACATGGGAGATGCATCCCAGAGAGCATGATCAGCTGCCTTGAGCTCACCACCTCCGGCCGCTGGAAGGGCAGGGAACATTCATGCTCCGGCTCCCTTTAACTATGGGTTCACGTCATTCAGTCAAGCGATTGTTGAGGATCCTACGCCCTATCATTTTAGTCCTCCATCAATTGACGAGTACAATGGCACATCAGATCCTGAGAATCACTTGTGAAAATTTGAAAATCCTGCTCTCCTTCATCAATATACGGACGGAGTCAAATGCCAGGTATTTCTCAATACACTCTCAGGAGCAGCGCAATGCTGGTTCAAAAGGTTGTCAAATGCCTCTGTGAATTCCTTCGAAGAGTTCCGAGCAGTATTTTTGCATCACTTTGCAAGCAATAGGAGGTACCACAAGACATCCCTCAATTTATTTGCCCTGAAATAGAAGAGCAAGGAAACATTAAAAGATTACATTTAGTGTTTCAACCGGGTGGCTCAAGATGTGCCCACAGCCAACACGAAGATCCTAGTAAGCACCTTTACACAGGGCCAACTAGAAGGGAAATTCTTCCAGTCATTGGTGAAGAAACCATTGACCAATTTCGACGATCTGCTTGGTCGCTCGGTCAAGCATGTAAATGTGGAAGAAATCCAGTATGTTCTGTTGGATCAAGAGATGCGATAGAGGGGGGGGTGAATGTCGCAAATCGTTCGGATTTCGTAAAGAGCAATTGCGTAGCGGAATAATTAAAATCAGACAATGCGAACACCAAGATTTTTACTTAGTTCGGAGCCTGGGTCGACTCCTACTCCAAGGCCCACGGTCGTTGACCGTTTTCTGCGGGCAATTCTATAAGTTCGTAAACCAGTTTACAATTATTGAATACAGAATAAGTGCAGTAAACTTATACAATAAGAAGTATGCTCTTCTTTTACCGACGTCCGGAGTAGATCGAAGATTTCGGGGCAGCGGGACGTCGTCGGCTCGAGTTGGGAAGTATCTGGAGCAAAGTACGAGAGCAGAAGAGCGTGGAAGTGTCTGAAGAATTGATTTTTGAAGAAGAGGGTCGAGGGTCCTTTATATAGGGCTGGGGGCGCCCGGGATGCTCGGGGCGCCCCCCCCCCCACGTGGCTTGTGATCCGGCGTGCTCTCGGTCGTGACTGATCGCTTCGACTTCGGGATAACAGTTGACTGAGGCGCCCGACGCGCGCGGGGCGCCCGGGTTGACCGGTCAAGGCTTCATCTTCTTCGCGAGGGTGAGCCACTGCAGCTGCCAGTGGCGTGGCACAGTGGGCGCCCGCGACACGCGGGGCGCCCGATGCGCGCGGGGCGCCCGAAACATCCGGGGCGCCCCCAAATGTGCTGCTGTCGGGGCGTTTACTTACTCTGCTGACTTTGGGTTGACTCTGGGGCGCCCGAAACATCCGGGGCGCCCTGCTCAGCTGCTGCCTCACTCCTTTGAGGCTCTCTGAGCTGCAGAAACACAGTCCTTCGGTCCTGCATCCAGGGTTAGTCCAAAATAGCAATTAATAAGTTAATCTTACACAGCCTTGGCTGTCTTGGTTCTGACTTTGGGTCTCCAAAATGGAGTCCTAGGTCGAACCGACGCCTAATGTTCCCTCTAGGGGAACGCGTCCTCACCTACTCCTCTCGGGAGAATTTACCTGGTGCCAACCGGTTTCACCAGTTGGACTTTTGCCCAGCAGCCCTTCGCCAGGTCTTGGTTTTTGCCTAGCAGCCCTTCGCCAGGACTTGGTTTTCGCCCAGCAGCCCTTCGCCAGGACTTGGTTTTCGCCCAGCATCCCTTCGCCAGGACTTGGTTTTCGCCCAGCATCCCTTCGCCAGGACTTGGTTTTCGCCCAACAGCCCTTCGCCAGGACTTGGTTTCCTGACAGCCCATCGTCAGGTGCCTAGCATCCCTTCGCTAGGACTTGGTTTCCTGCACTCTCAAGCAGCATTGTTAGACAACAAATAACCCTTAACTTTGAATCCTTTGCCAATATCAAAACAAGGTTCGATCTGGTGCTTCCTGCACCAACATGTTCGGAGGAAAAAAATCTGAGACTCAAATTCATAACGTCGTTATTTCGGAAAGGAAAGCTCCTCTACCTCTCGCTCGAGCAAAGGATAGACGCCCGAGAAAGGATCACAATTGGGATCATAGAGAGAAAGTGCTCCAAATAGTTGATACAGAGTTCCCTCCCGAGCGGGAAGTGCCGGCGGAAAAGAAGTTCTGTTCATATCACCGTTCTTACTCCCACTCCACGGAGGAGTGTTATATTCTTCATCGAGATAAAAACAATGGAGTCAGAGGGAAGCGTGAATGAGGGTTCTCTCCCAATGCTCGTCGGAATTCCACTCGAGAGGGGCTGATAGAAGAAAGGAATCTTCTGCAAAGAACAAGGTCTCACTCTAGGAGGAGGTCACCTAGGTAAAGGGAGTCTTCCCCAAAAAAGTCGCAATCACCCATACGGGACCCGACAAAAGGGAATGCTCCCATTCGGGGAACACCCAGAGGAACGGTTGGCATGATTTCAAGAGGGCCAACCAATGGAGATTCCAATAGAGCTCAGAAGTCCCATGCTCGCCAATTGGAGAACTACTCAGTAGGTACCAGCTGAGCGGGGTCGATCAACCCTATTATCTCCTTTGGCCTAGGCGACCTGGAGGGAGTAGAAGCCCCACATGAAGATGCCCTAGTAATCGAAGCAATGATAACTAATTATATTGTTAAATGGGTATTTGTTGACATAGAAAGCTCGATTAATATTATCTTCAAGGTGTCCCTTGATTAGATGCAAATTGAGGAAGATGAGCTCCAACCAATCGCCACACCTTTATTCGGTTCTACGGGGCACCGAGTGCTACCCCTTGGTCAAACGTATCTCTCATTGCCTCTAGGGGACGAGAGTATTTCAAAGACAAAGAGAACTTCATTCCTTGTGGTGGATACGGAGTCATCATATAATGTAATTCTGGGTCGATCAACGTTAAATCTTTTTCAGGCTGTGGTATCAGTTTGTCACCAGAAAGTTAAGTTTCCTGTGGGTGATAAAGTAGGGAAAGTCAAAGGGAGTCAGTTGACTTCTCGACGGTGTTATATTGATGAAGTCCGAACTGATAGCTGCAAGATTGCTAGGCAGCATTGGACACGTTAAATTGAACTGGCTAATCCCTGGACTACCAAGGGGGCAAAGGATAGATGATCAGAGAAATAAGAAGAAGTGAAAAATCATCTGCACCGAGCGGATGGGACAACTAGGATTGCGGCTGACCTGCATTTTGACCTGAAGCGATAGCTTAAAAATTGCCTTACTTGTCATTATAATGTGTTCGCTTGGTCGGCTGAAGAAATTAAAGGAGTGCATCCAACTTTGATGACACATCGCCTAATACTCTTCCCGAAAGTCGCCCTATCAAGCAGAAGAGACGACACTTCGCACCAAAACAAGACAGGATTATTCAAGAGAAGTTGACAAACTACTACAGGCTGGACACATCCAAAAAGTTTAATTTTCTACTTGGTTAGCGAATGTAGTATTGGTCTCCAAGCTCGGGGATAAATGGCTAGTGTGTATTGATTTCCGTGATTTAAATAAAGCTTACCTTAAAGATTGCTAACCTTTGCCTCGAATAGATCAAATGGTCAATTCTACATCAGGATATGAGTATATATGCCTGTTAGATGCTTATCAAGGGTATCATCAAGTTCCTCTCACTAGGGAAGATCTAGGAAAGGTTAGTTTTATAACCTCTGATGGTACTTATTGTTATAACGTTATGTCGTTCGGGTTGAAAAATGTTGGAGCTACCTACGAAAGGATGATGGACAAGGTCTTTCGACATCAAATCGAGAGAAACATTGAAGTATATATAGATGATATTCTTGTAAAGATGGAGCGTGGGAGTGATCTGATAGCCAACTTAGAAGAAATATTTGTCACATTAAGACACAATCAAATAAAGCTCAATGCAGCCAAGTGCTTGTTCCAGTTTAAGAGTGGGCGCTTCTTGGATTACATGGTCATCGAGTTAGGGATTGAGGCTAACTCAGAAAAGGTGCAAGCCATTTTAGACATGTCTCTACCAACCAACCTGAAAGATATACAAAGGCTGGTTGGTCGGATAACTACATTGTCAAGGTTTATTGTCAGGTCTGCTCATCGTACCTTCCCTTCTTCAAAGTGCTAAGAAAGGAAGCTAAGTTTGAGTGGGATGAAAGATGTAATCAAGCATTTGAGAAGCTGAAGAAATATTTGGTTGGGCTTCCAATTTTACACAAGATGATGACAGAGGAATTTTTGTATGTATACCTCTCGTCTACTGATTGGGCATTTGGCTTGACATTGATTCGGGAAGAAGGGGTAGCTCAATATCCCGTATACTTCTTTGGCCATGTTCTGAAGGATGTAGAGAGTAGATACACTACTTTGGAGAAATTGGCTTATGGATTGGTCTTGACCACAGGTCGTTTAAGGTCATATTTCTGAGCCCATCCTATCATCGTCTTGACTAATAGCCCACTTGGGCAGGTTTTGACAAATCCGGAGGCTTAGGGTAGATTGATTAAGTGGAAAACAGAGCAGAGTGAGTATGATGTTCAATATCAGCCCCAAACGGCTATTAAAGCTCAAGCTCTAGCGGATTTCATGGCGGAGTCACTGATCACACCTGATAACCAAGATATTTGGAGGATATATGTGGATGGATATTCTACGCAGCAAAGTAGTGGAGTAGGGATTTTATTGGTCTCTCCAAAAGAGGATGTTTTGCAGATATCCGTTCGTCTGAACTTCAGAGCAACTAATAATGAAGTTAAATATGAAGCCTTGCTAGCCGGCCTACAAGCAGTAAAATAGGTCTCGTCTTGTCGAGTAATTATTTATTCAGACTCTCTGCTTGTAGCTCAGCAAATTGAGGGGGATTTTGAAGTGCGCAATAATCGAATGAAAAGGTATGTGCAAGCTTTCTAACAATTAAAGTCAAGAAGTCGTCTTACAGAAAATCCCCAGGCGAACAATACTAGAGTTGATGAGCTAGCTAAATTGGCTAGTTTCTTAGCCTATTGGACATTGAAAGACTCCATAAGTCACAAAATATTGGTTGCTCAAATTGATAGAGAGAATGTGTAGGTTGGGCAGTTTGATTAGCGAGTTCCTTTTATAAACAAATTGCAAATGGGGGAGCTTCATGGAGATCCTGGTCATACGTGTTTATTTAAGCGTCGGGCGGCTAGGTTCACTCTGGTAGGGGATACATTATATAAAAGAGTACTTGCTTAGACTCTTTTGAAATGCATCAATCTAGAGGATACGGTGTATATAATGAGAGAGGTGCATGAAGGTATATATGGTAGTTATATCGGGGAAAGGTCACTTGCACGGAAGATCGTATTAGCTGGGTATTTTTGGTGCACTTTGCAAGAGGTTGCTAATAAATTTATGGCGGGTTGTGAATCTTATCAAAAGCATCAGCACATTACTCATCGACTAATAGAGCATCTTCGGACTTCTACAGCATCATGCTCGTTCGATCAATGGGGAATATATATTATGGGTCCTTTCCCGATCGGGTTTCAACAAAAGAAATTTTTGTTGGTTATCATTGATTACTTCTCTAAATGGGTGGAAGCAAAGCCCTTAGCTCGGATAACAGAAGAAGCTATTATGAAGATCTTGTGGAGGGATATCGTCTGCAGATATTGTAGGATCGAGATGAGCGATAGAGGGGGTGAAAATCACTTATAAAAACTTTGGATTTTAAAGCAATCGAGTACGCAGCGGAAAATAGAACACAGCACGCTGACACAAGTTCTTTTTACTTGCTTCTGAGTCTTGAATGACCCCTATTATAAGGCCCACGATCCTTGATCGTTTGCTTTGGGCAATCACTAATAGTCAAATGAATGTATAGATTACAATACTTTAGTGTGCAAAACTTAAAGCAAATATATCGAACTCCTTGAATGAGTTGAAGTTCTTCGCTCAAAGAGTCAGATGGCATTTCGGCATTGTTGAGACGTTAATCACGCGGCACACAAGAGAATAGACTGATCACAGAGTATGAATTGATGTGCTGGGGTGTTGCTCTCGACCCCTTTATATAGTAGTCTTTCAGGCGCCCTAGTCGCAGCGTCTCAGGTGGCAATTCTATCCACCGCGCAGTCAAACTCTATCCTGGCTCAGGCGCCCTAATCCCTTTCAGGCGCCTGAGTGTTGACGTGGCTCCTCCACTCAACACTCGCCATGCAAGCTTGACTGTTGCGTCAGCTCAGCCACCCATTGTCAACTCCCTAGCGCCTAAGTCCTATTAAGGTGCCCTAGTCCAACTGAGTCAACTTCTTCAGCTAACAAGGGTTAGTTCCACAATAATAAATAGAATTAATGCATATATGGATTTACAGCCAGTGCTATCTTGGTCCTAACTTTTAGGTTTCACCTAAAACCTTAGGTCAGACCGACGCCTACTGTTCCCTCTCGGGGAGCGCATCCTCACCTACTCCTCTCAGGAGAGTTTACATTTTGCCAATCGGCTCCTCCGGTTGACTTTTGCTCGGCCTCCGAGAACCCGAAACTCGACGACGCTCCACCTCAACCCGTCTCGACTCCTGTCCATGATCCCCGGCCAGGACTTCTTGCTCAACCCTGCAGGTCAAGACTTCTTGTCTATCTTATCTAGGACTTTCCTGCAAGCTTCACGTCTTTATCAGTACCAACAAACCAACTTAACTTGAACCCTTTGCCACTTATCAAAATAAGGTTCGATCTGTACTTTCGGCACCAACAATCTCCCCCTTTTTGATTATGGCAACCCAGTTCAAAGTTAAGCTACAAAACAACAGGTTCAAATAGGGAAATAAAATTTTATTTTTAGCTCTCCCCCTTAACCAGTTATCACCCCCTTAATCAAATATATATTCAAAAACTGGACTTAGTCTTTTTCCAGTATGATTTAAACAGTTCAGAGACTAAGTTGCCCTTTTTTTAAAAGCCAAAAAATACTTTTAAGTTTTTTGAAATACTTAAAAAAATTTTAGCTCACTTTCGAAAAAGCTTAAGTACTGTTTTTCAAACAAAATTTTGTAACACTTTTTAAAAAAACTTTCTAACACTTTTGAAAAACTTTTCTATCACTTTGAAATACTTTGAAAAAACTTTTCTAACACTTTGAAAGGCTTTCCTAACACTTTGAAAGATTTCTTAATCACTTTGAACTTCTTCTTTTTGTATCAAAAAATTTTCCTAACACTTAAAAAATATTTTGAAAACACGTTGAACTCACTTTGAACTCTTCCTTTCTCTCCCCCTTTGCCATATATCAAAATTATTTAATATAAGGGTAAGAAGTGTATCAGAGCATAAAAACTAAGTAAGAAAAGTAAGTGTATCAGAGCAATTTAGTTTAAGTAAGATAACATAAAAAATAAGTTTAAGTTTAGGTCAAGTCTAGGCACCTTCATTTTGAGTCCAAGCACGAAAATTAGAAATGAATTTAAAAAAATCCTCTAAGGCACCTGTCTGACTTGTTAGCTACTTGTTGACTGCAACAAATAGCAGCTTTCACTTGGGTCAGTCAAGTCAAGTATTTTTCATAAATCAGGTAAGTTAGCCAGAATACTTGACTTGATTAATATGAATTGCATTTATAGTGCCCCCAACGTGTTTCGATGCACTGAATTGAAGCATCTTAAATCTAGGGCAACAATCCTAAGCATCTCAACTCAATCTAGATTGTCAATCAAGTTAGTCCTAATGTGCTTGTGAGATGTTGGCTGCTAGAACTATAGGAGCATGCATATTAGGGTTAAGCCTAAGCTAAGTCCGTGTCGAAGAAAAACCGTAGTTTTGAAAGGGGTAGTTTTAAAGTCAAAAATAAAACTATGTTTGAAAACATCGAGTTTTTGAAAGTTTTGAAAACTTAAGTACAGTATTTGAAACCTTTAACAACAAAATTTACCAAGATGAATAAATCGAAAGCAAACAAAAGAAGACCTACTCTACTAAGCACATTCCAAGATGTCTTCTTAATGAACTGAACTCAGACTCAGGTAAGAGTTTAGTAAAAATGTCTACTAGGTTAGATTTAGAATCAACATGTTGAAGGACAATCTCACCCCTAGCTACATGGTCCCTAACAAAGTGATGTTTCACTTCTATATGTTTAGTTCTAGAGTGGTGAATTGGATTTTTGGTAAGATTTATAGAACTGATATTATCAATATATACCTTGGTTGGGCATAGTCTAAGTTGAAGTCCCTAAGGGTATGCATCATCCATAAGAGTTGAGCTACGCATTCCCCTAAGGATACATACTCTGCTTCAATTTAGATAAGGCAACACAATGTTGCTTTCTACTGCACCAACTGACTAGACTCTGACCTAGTAATTGACAACTCCCACTTGTACTCTTCTATCTAACTTACATCTGGCATAATCTGAGTTAGAAAATCCTAACAACTCAAAGTTGAATTTCTTAGGTCTCCTAGAACTTGGTTCAGCCTCCGGTCCGACTGGTAGGTTTAGGGTTAGTTCATGAACCGGTTCAATAGGTGAAATTACATTGGGTTCAGGGACCGATTCAATAGGTAAAATTATATTTGGTTCAAGGATCAGTTCAATAGGTGAGTCTAAGATTGGTTCAATGGATAAATCAGTAAGTTGGTCTAGTCTAGACTCATCGTCTGTTGAGTTAGTCAAGTTGGGTTGATTAGATTGCAGATTTGGATTAGATTGGTTTTCCTCATCAAACACTATATTAGTGGTTTCTTCGATCTTAAGAGTTTATTTGTTATATACTCTGTAGGCTCTACTTGTGATTGAGTATTCTAAAACTATTCCCAAGGAGGTTTTGGATTAAAATTTACCTAAGTAGTCTTTTGTGTTTAAAATGTGGGTTTTACATCCAAAGACCCTTAGATAATGTAGGTTGAGTGATTTATTATAATAGATTTCATAGGGGGTCATATTATGTCTTTTATTGATAAGGATCCTATTTTGAATATAGCAGGCAATGTTAACTGCTTCTGCCCAAAAATGATTAGCCAAGTTATACTCATTAAGCATAGTTCTAGCTGCTTCTTGGAGGGTTCTATGTCGTCTTTCAACTAAACCATTTTGTCGGGGAGTCCTAAGACAGAAAAATCCATGAAAATATCCATTTTTATTGCAGAATTCAGTAAACTTTAGATTTTCGAATTCGCACCCGTAATCACTTGAATTCTTTTAACTTTGGTATCTTTTTGATTCTCAAGGATTCTAATTAAAGTTTCGAAGGATTCAAGACTTTGATCTTTGGTTTTAAGAAATTGGACCCATGTGAATTTAGAATAATCATCAATTATAAGTAGTACCGGTTTCCGCTTAGTGACTTGGCTCCATGAGAATCAAATAGGTTCAAATATAGGAGCTCAAGTACATATTGGGTCAGGTCGGACTGGGTAAGTTTATGGGTAGACTTGATCTGTTTACTCTGTTGACATGGACCACAAATCAAATTTTCAAGATTCATAAGTTTGAGTATGCCTTTGACTAGTCCTTTTTGGCTGAGTCTGGAGATTAACTTTAGATTGGCATGTCCTAATCTCCTATGCCAGAGTTTAGTTTCTTCTACCTGGGTTAGATAACACTTAAGTGAGGTAGGTAGGTTTATGATGTAGATGTTATTTTTCCTAATTCCTTTCAGGGTAACCCTTGGGTCTTGTAAGTTCTTAATCAGGCAGTCTTGGTTAGTGAAAGTGACTAAGTATCCAGTATCACAAAGCTGACTAATACTAAGTAAATTAAATTTAAAATTATCAACCAAAAAGACTCTTTTAATAGTAAAGTCGGAGCTCAGTTAAATGTTACCTGACCTGATTACCTTAAGTGTAACATTGTTGTCAAACGTCACTGTTCCTAGGTCCTTGTATTTTAGCTTGGTGAACTTAGACATGTTTCCAGTCATATGTCTAGAATACCCACTATCCAACATCCACTGGTCTAAGTCTTTATGTTCCTACACATAAAGTGGCTTAGTTTGGATCCAGTTTAATAAAAGTACATGATAGGTTGTTCAAGTTCACTTGCCTAGTCTGTCTCACCCAATCTAAGTGATCAATCATGTTAACCCTAGGTTGAATTTGTAAGACAGAGTTCGGTCTAACCAGTTTGATCTGATTAGCCTGATTGAAAAGAATTTTGAAAGAGTATTTTTGAAAAAGATTGAATAGAATTTTTGAAAAAGAATTTAAAACTTAAATATAGTTGAAAAAGAAAATTTTAAAAGAAACTTGAGTTAGTCTAACTTTATTTATCTTAATCATCTCACCTATTTCTAAGTGACAAAATAGGGTACCTTATTTGTTTTGTGAGATGATTTCAATTTTATCTTCAAATTAGGTTAAGTCTAAGATCTGATTGAAATTTGAGTTAGATTCAGATTTAAGAATTAGTAATTTAAAAATATATTGCAGTATTTGGCTTCCAGGTCTTGGCGAGGCACAGAGACCTTCTTTGGCCTTAGCCTTATTGGTTTCACAACCCTTTCTGAGACAAAGCTGCATAAAGAAATAATATTTTTAAATTCCTCATTCAAAATTCTTGGTCTAACTAGTCGAGGATGTGGTGAGATAGCTTCGGCTAGTTCCACCGGACTAAGAAGACCAAATAGAAGACGCCTTCTCCTACTTGAATCCCTAGACGACTTTTCTAACGTACTATCAACTCGCCCCACCCTAATACTAGGTTGAGCAAGTTTCATTCATATCTGGTCCTTAACTAAAAATTTCTAATTCTAATCAAGATACATAAAAAAAATAAAAGTAAACAAATATCAGAGGAGGTATTCAATCAATATTATCTAACCACATGAATAGTCTTTTATTTGCTCCCCCTGGATCATATCCTTCATTTTGGTCTGTTTAAATAGTGGATATGAACCTTAAGGACCTAATATTGATTTGGTCCGACTTGATTTGTCAAGCTTGATTTAGAGACCCATGCTTGAACTCGGGTGTTAGGGCGGTTCACTACTGAATAATAAGATCTAAATCGTGAATTAGCTTTAAATCCAATTCTGGATCGATTTAGAACAGACTTCTATTTTCCAAGAATCAAATCAAGATTCTTGGAATCCAGGGTAAACTGTTCCAAGTTTGCTATGAGTTCTTTGACTTGAGCCTTCAGGGAGAAATTCCCTTCCTCAAGTCTTTGGACTTGAGTTGAGGTTTCGACCTGAACTTTCTTAGTCAAAGGACTCGAGCTAGTTTCTTCCTTAAGGAGTTTTACCTCCTCTTGGAGAGACTTGACCAGGTCATGAGACTTAACTAGTTTACGAGATAGATAAGAAATAAGTTTGTATAGATCTGATTTTGAATAACTCATTACCTTAAGTTGGCCAGTTTCCGACAGTGAGACAGTTCCATGCTCCATTTTTTCTTTTGATTTGGAGTCAATATCGATCTCGTCTTGAGCTGTTAACGCGAGGAGGTTAGAGTGCGTTGGTTCATCCTCGTCCGATTCCGAAGACGACTCATCCCAGGTTGCCTGCAACACTTTCTTCCTCCATTGCTTTTTTGTTTCCTTTGTGTTCGGGCATTCAGACTTGAAATTCCCCTTCTTTCCACACCCATAACTAGTGAGGTCTGCCTTGTTCTTTGGTCCAGCTGAATCGTCCTTTGGTTGTCCCATCTTCTTTTTTTTTTTGGGCTTTACGAGCTTTGAATAATTTTCAAACAACATTCACAAGCTCCGCCAGTTCTTCTTCTTCGGATTCTGAGTCAGAATCTGATTCTGATTCTGGTGCCTTCTTTTTTATTTTTCCTACAAGTAAAGCAATACCTTTCTCTGCAAGTGCACCATTAATCTGTTCATATAATTCAAACTCTGAAAATAGTTCATCTAATTTTATCTTAGATAAATCCTTAGAAACTTTGTAAGCATCAACCATGGATGCCCACAGTGAGTTTCTAGGGAAGGCGTTATGTATATACCTGATCAAATCCCTATTTTCAATGGTGTGCCTTATGATATGAAGCCCGTTCATAATTTCTTGTATCCGGGCGTGCAGTTGAGATGTAGTTTCTCCGTCATGCATTTTTAGATTATACAATTTGTTTAATAGCAAATCATGACGACTTACCTTGGTGTTAGACGTTCCCTCGTGGAGTTCTATCAGCTTAGTCCACAATTCCTTGGCGCTACTGAAAGATCCGACACGGTTTAGCTCCTCCTTCGTGAGTCCACATTAAAGAGTTTGTGTTGCTTTTGCATCGGCTTCAATTTTCTTCTTGGCAGATGCATCCCACTTTTCATAGCTCAGTACCGTCCCTTGCTCGTCTCTTGGGAGGTCGAATCTGGTCTGAATTATGATCCACATGTCCACCTGAGTCTTCAGGTGAACATCCATCTGGCTCTTCCAATAACCGAAATCTTCCCCAGAGAAGTGAGGGGGGCGAGCAATGTTGTAGCCTTCTTCCATAGCCATTTAAAGAGAAAGTGAAAGAAGTAGACTTGCAAAAACAGAAATAAACAAAATGTACCAAGACTCTTGTCTTGGATTAGTAGTGCGGGATAAAAGAGAATAAAAAAAATGAAAATCCGAAAATACTCAAGTGGTGGTTTCACAAGATTGAGCAGCCCCTGCTCTGATATCAATTGTAGGATCGAGATGAGCGATAGAGGGGGTGAATATCACTTATAAAAACTTCGAATTTTAAAATAATCGAGTACGCAACAGAAAATAGAACACAGCACGCTAACACAAGTTCCTTTTATTTGCTTCAGAGTCTTGACCGGCTCCTACTGTAAGGCCCACGATCCATGATCGTTTGCGTTGGGCAATCACTAATAGTCAAATGAATGTACAGATTACAATACTTTAGTGTGTAAAAATTAAAGCAAATATACTGAACTCCTTGAATGAGTTGAAGTTCTTCGCTCGGAGAGTTGGATGACATTTCGGCATTGTCGAGACATTAATCGCGCAGCACACAGGAGAACATACTGATCACAGAGTATGATTTGATGTGCTGGGGTGCTGCTCTCAACCCCTTTATATAGTAGTCTCCCAGGCGCCTGATGTTGGGACCGGGTGCATGTTGACATGGATACGGGTTCGTAATTTAAAAAAATAATTACGTGCAGCGGAAGAATTAGCATAAATAATTTCTCAAATTATTTTAACCACGTATCTAGCATGCAACCTTATGACGTGTGGACATGATCATAAATTAAAATTTTACAGAAAGTAAACTAATTTACTCAATACCTCGCGTAACTTGAAGTAAGGGACGAGATCCAACCGTAGCGTCCCTTGGAAGCTTCGCCTCTATTCGCATCCACAACGAGTTCTCTTCGGAATGACTTCGCAAAGCCACGAGTTTCGTGCCGACAAGAACTACTAGATTCTCCAAAGGCACAACTAGAATATCAAGAGAGAGAGATGGAAACTAACCACCAAGTAACGGAATCAAGATTCCGTGAAGGAAGGAAGGAGTCGCGACCCGCTTCGTCTTGGTGGTGGCTCACGGCAAGGGAAGGTGGCGCCGGCCCTAGAGGGATGGAGAGGGCGCCGGCCCTAGAGGGAGAGGGAGAGAAGGAGAGGAAGAGAGGCTAGGCAAGAATCCTTGATCACTTGAATTAATTTCCAAGCCTTGCCTATGCACCTTTATATAGTAGCCTCTTTATCACCAAGTCTCCTCTTAACGGAACTTTTCATAAGAAATATATCTTTATAAATTTTTCTATGAATTATTCCGTTATGCCAATTTTTTATTATAACTCTATTTATAATAAAAACAACCATGTCTCCCCTTTTATTATGGAATAAAATTTATTATAAAATTTTCTTATCATGGAAAAATTAATTCATAATTGATTTTATAAAATAAAATAAATCAATCCATGGTTCATTTTAATTTCCATAAAAAAGAATAAATTTATTATATAAATTTTCTTATCAAGGAAAATCAATTCATAATTGATTTTATAAAATAAAATAAACCAATCCGTGGTTCATTTTAATTTCCATAAAAAGAATAAATTTATTATATAAATTTTTCTTATCATGGAAAAATCAATTCATAATTGATTTTATAAAATAAACCAATCCAAGGTTTATTTTAATTTCCATGAAAATAAATCTCTTTATATAAATTTCTTTATATAAATTTATTTATCCATAATTTTATAAAACAAATCGCGCTTGATTTATTTTATAATTTAAACTAAATAAATTGGTTTCCCTCCTTTATTGTGGCCGGCCAAACCAAAGAGGGTGGGCACCCTCTTTGGCCGGCCACACCAAGCCAAAACCCTTACGAATTAAACTCATTTAATTCGTCCAATAAGCCTTCAAAAGACTTAGCCATTTTAAGTTTCCGATGCGCCTCTGATAAATTCAGATTCGACTTATTTCTCTTGATTGGAAAATCCAATTTTCAACTCGTTTTAAATCCCTCGGATTACTCATAGTGCGTGTGACTAAATAGGCTTTCGATTTATGTTGGCCGTCTATAATCAACTAATTATAGAACGAACATGAGTGGCACCTAGTAGTACATCATGACCCCCAATTAATCGAAAGATCAACGGTTGACCTCAGAAATAATTCTGAAACCCTTCAGCAACTATATTGAGTTGTGCCCCATTCCCTTCACCATCTTATACCCACTTGGTTCAGGACACGGTCTATGTGTGTCAGTCCCCACTAGGCTGACTACGTCACACCTAGCTCAAGTAATGTCTTTCTCGTCCAACGGATTCTAGTTACTCTCATGTTTCCTAGAGATTCATACTCAGAACATGTTATGCTCTGGCCAGAGGCTTCGAGTAACAATCCGACGATAGGCCTTGGGTATATATCTCCTCGCAAGGAGTAGTGAATCCTTTGTAGGCTGTTCAAACATCTTCGGGCACTTCGGCTTATACCCAACCATCCTGGGTCCACACCTCCTTAGAGATGCTTGCTTAAGATGTTAAAGTATAAGTCTCCGTGACCAAGATGACTTGAACACCGCAAGTCAAAGGAACATCGCACTTAAGCTACAGTAAGAACTTTCATTGACATATCTATATGTAGATTATCATATGAAGTTTTACAGCTAGTCACTCCAATGAACTAGTTCCCTTAACTAGCATCCATGTTTATCTCCGGACATCCCAATGTCACCAGCCAGTGAGAATCAGCTGATTAGAGAATAACTCATGCTAGTCTCAACAGAATTGACAGTGTCCATATTCATCAATTCATCGACTAGGGACAATTTCAATACTTCACAATTGCACATGTAGAGATAATCACTAGTTGTGAATTCATCACAAATTCTCTCATGCTGTGAATTGTATTGCGGACATTCAGTAAATGAGTTTAAGATCTCAATCAAATACATGAATATGTATACTCAAATAGTGAATATTCATTTATTAAAGTAAATGATTACAATCATAAGGCGATTGCCTTAGGACACTTCTCTCATAATACTAACAAACTCCCACTTGGCCTAATGTCAATCGCTACGGTATCCAATACCACAGGCTCTAATATGACCCTCAAACTTGCTTTGAGGCAAGGTCTTAGTTAAAGGATCCGCTAAATTCCTTTCAGTGGGAATTTTCTCAATTTGTATATCATTCCTACTTATAATCTCTCTGATCAGATGATAGCGGCGAAGCACGTGTTTGGATCGCTGATGAGACCTTGGTTCCTTTGCTTGTGCAATAGCTCCATTGTTGTCGTAATAAACCGGTATTGCTTCATCAATGGTTGGAACCTCACCAAGCTTTGAGACAAACTTCTTGATCCAGACTGCTTCCGTGGTAAAATCCGCTACGGTGTCTTGTTTGGAACTCTTCTAACTTATTGTGCCTCTTTTCAAGATAAATACGTATCCAGACTGAGATTTGGAGTCATCCTTATATGTCTGGAAACTGGCATCTGTATACCCACGTATCACCATATCATCTTCTCCATATATTAGGAACACACCCTTAGTTCTTCTTAAGTACTTAAGGATTGTCTTGACAGCCGCCCAATGATCCATTCCTGGATCCGACTGGTATCTGCTCGTGACGCTCAGAGTATACGATACATCGGGCCTAGTACATAACATAGCATACATGATAGATCCTAACGCGGATGCATAAGGAATCTTATTCATGCAAATCCTCTCGTCTTCTGTGCGCGGACACATAGACTTTGAAAGGTTGATCTCATGCATGATGGGAAGGTAACCTTTCTTGGATTCCGACATGCTAAACCTTTTAGCACTCGGTCTATATATGTAGACTGCGAAAGACCAAGCAACCGTTTTGATCTATCTCTATAGATTCTAATCCCAAGGATATAGGTTGCTTCTCCTAGGTCTTTTATGGAGAAAGTTTTGGACAACCAAATTTTAACAGACTGTAAGACTGATATATCGTTTCCTATAAGCAATATGTCATCGACATATAATACTAGGAATACGACTGCACTCCCACTAACCTTCTTGTACACACAAGGTTCGTCAGGATTTTGTGAGAAATCAAACTCTTTGATTGTCTCATCAAAACGGATGTTCCAACTCCTGGATGCTTGCTTCAGTCCATATATGGATCGTCGAAGCTTGCATATTTTGGTTTTATCAACCGATGTGAAACCTTCAGGTTGTATCATGTATACATCCTCAAGCAGGTTTCCATTAAGGAAAGCTATTTTCACATCCATTTGTCATATCTCATAATCATAATGAGCTGCTATGGCTAGGAGCATCTGAATGGATTTAAGCATAGCTACTGGCGAATAGGTTTCGTCATAATCAATTCCTTATTTCTGACGATATTATCTTGCCACTAATCTAGCCTTAAAGGTAACAACATTACCTTCCATGTTGGTTTTCTTCTTGAAAACCCACTTGCACCCTATGGGCTTAATCCCTTCAGGTGGGTTAACCAAGTCCCATACTTGATTTTCGTACATGGAATCCATTTTCGATTTCATGGCTTCAAGTCATTTGTCCCTTTCTGAACTTTTCAGAACATCTTCATAACTGATAGGTTCGTCATCATTCGATTCACTTATGAGAAATCTGTATCTCTCTGGAATATTGCGTGTCCTATCAGACCTACGAAGAGGTGGTGTTGTTTTAGGTTCAACTGATAGCTCATCATTATGAGTTATTGGTTGTGGGTCTAGACTAGGTGTCTCTGTAATGTCTATTGAAGTTTCTTGAACTTCATCAAGTTCAATGTCACTCCCACTGTTTTCTTGTAAAAGAAATTCTTTTTCCAGAAATACAGCATGCCTTGAAACAAACACCTTTTGTTCCAAGGGATGATAGAATTGGTAACCCTTCGTTTCCTTAGGGTATCCAATAAATAGACATTTATCAGACTTAGCATCCAATTTGTCTGATACAGTCCGCTTCACATAAGCAGGACAACCCCATATCTTAAGGTGAGTGAAGTGAGGTTTCTTACTATTCCATGTCTCATATGGAGTAGTAGAGACTACCTTGGTCGGGACTCTGTTTAGCAAGTAAACAGCTGTCTTAAGTGCATAGCCCCAAAAGGATTTTGGAAGAGTTGCATGATTCATCATCGACCTAACCATGTCCATCAAGGTTCGGTTGCGCCTCTCAGATACACCATTATGCTGTGGTGTATATGGCGGAGTCCATTGGGACAATATCCCATTGTCCCTAAGATAATCTTGAAACTCTTGACTTAAGTATTCACCACCCCGATCGGATCGAAGTATCTTAATACTTTTGCCAAGCTGTTTCTCTACTTCATTTCTGAACTCTTTGAATTTCTCAAAAGCTTCAGATTTGTGTTTCATCAAGAACACATACCCGAATCGTGAGTGATCATCGATAAAGGTGATGAAGTAGCTATAGCCTCCTTGTGCAAGAGTTGACATTGGTCCACATACATCAGTATGTATTAGACCAAGCAATTCTCCCACTGGATTACCTTTTCCAGAAAAGGGTAATTTGGTCATCTTGCCTTTTAAGCATGATTCGCATGTATCAAATGAACCGGGTTTAAATGATTCCAAAATTCCATATCGGTGTAATTTGGTCATGCGTTTCTTACTTACATGGCCAAGACGACAATGCCACGTGTAGGAGTCTATTCGATTATCTATTCGAGCACGTTTGTTGCTAACTTCGATATTGAAAACGTCACCGGATTAATCTAACGTGTAGATACCATTGCACAAAGTTCCATTCCCATAAAGAACGATATTTAAAGTTATGTAACAACAATTGTTACTAAAAGTTAAATGATAATCCTTTTCATTCAAACATGAAATAGATACAATGTTCTTTATTAACGAAGGAACAAAATAACAATTATCCAATTCTAAGACACGTCCTGTAGGGAGCTTTAGCAAATATGTTCCGATGGCAACAGCAGCAATCTTTGCTCCGTTTCCAACTCGCAAAATTCGCTTCTCCCTTGACGAGTCTTCTTCTATTCCTTAGCCCCTGTATGTCATTACATATATGTGAGCTACACCCAGTATCAAGTACCCAAGTGTTTGAGGAAATAGAGTGACATTCAATAACGAAGATACTTGAAGAGGATGGGGCATCGGATGCCTTCTCTTTCAAGGACTAAAGATAAACCTTGCAGTTTCTTCGCCAGTGACCCTCCTTGCCACAGTGACGGCAAGTGCCTTTTAGGGTATTTTCAGTCTTTTTGGCCTTTTTCTTCTTTCCCTTATTCTGTTCTTTTTGGCATCGGATCTCGTGCTTCCAGCACCAACAGATATAAGATTCCTTACAAGTTGGTATTTGACAATGGGCAACAATTCCAAGGTTAGAAGGTAAGGAAATGGTGTGAAGGACTAAGAATTAAACAGACATTTACATCGGTTGCCTATCCTCAGATCAATGGTCAGGCAGAGGTGGTCAATCGGGAAATCATCCGAGGGCTTGAAATTAAACTTGACCATGTTGGGGGAAGTTGGGTAGAAGAGTTACCCAGTATTCTCTAAGCATATGGCACAACCCCGGATGAAGTAACAGGTCAGACACTATTTCACTTGGTGTACGGGGGAGAAGCTGTTATCCCAGTTGAGGTTGGAGATAAATCAACGAGAAGACAGTTATACAAACAAGATAACAATAACCAAGAACGACTGCTGGACTTGGATTTCGTTACTAAGGTTAGGGATCGAGTGGCTGCTCGACTTATAGTGTATCGTTAGCATATGAAATAAACATATAATAAGAGGGTAATTCCAAGGGTCTTCTAGGTCGAAGATCTTGTGTGGAGATGGATAAAGCCCATCGAAGATGTTACTAAGTTGGATCCACAATGAAGAGGACCTTACAAAGTGATTGGCAAGTTTACTGGCGGGAGTTACTACTTACAAGAGTTGAATGGGAAAAAGCTAGAATGGCCTTGGAGCGCTAATCACTTGCAGCCATATCAGACACAATGAGTATGACTTTGTTTATCATTATTGTATTCTTGTATGCTAGCTTATGTACTCTTTCATAGCGCTAATAAAATGAAAGACAAACATTAACTCCCGCTCGGGAGATCAAGGATGAAGACGCTCTTACGCAGCATTAGCCCTTACAAGGCTCAACCTCCCGCTCGGGAGCTCAACGATGAAGGTGCTCTTATGCAGCGTTATCCCTTACGAGGCTCAACCTCCCACTTGGGAGCTCAAGGATGAAGGCGCTCTTATGCAACGTTAGCCCTTACGAGGCTCAACCTCCCACGCGAGAGCTCAACGATGAGGCACTCTTATGCAGTGTTAGCCCTTATGAGACTCAACCTCCCGTTCGAGAGCTCAATGATGAAGGCGCTCTTATGCAGTGTTAGCCTTTACGAGGCTCGACCTCCCACTCGGAAGCTCAAGGACGAAGGCGCTCTTACGCAATGTTAGCCCTTACGAGGCTCAACCTCCAACTCGGGAGATCGACGATGAAGCTGCTCTTACGCAATGTCAGCCCTTACGAGGCTCGTCCTCTCGCTCGGGAGCTCAAGGATGAAGGCACTCTTATGCAATGTTAGCTCTTACGAGGCTCAACCTCCCGCTTGGGAGCTCAAGGACGAAGGCACTCTTACACAACGTTAGCTCTTACAAGGGTCAACCTCCCGCTCAGGAGCTTAACGATGACGCGCTCTTACGCAGTGTTTGCCCTTACGAGGCTCAACCTCCCATTCGGGAGTTCAACGATGAAGGCGCTCTTACACAGCATTAGCCCTTATGAGGCTCAACCCCCGCTCGGAAGCTCAAGGATGAAGGTGCTCTTACGCAATGTTAGCCCTTACAAGGCTCAACCTCCCGCTCAGGAGATCAATGATGAAGGCGCTCTTACGAAGCGTCAGCCCTTACGAGGCTCATCCTCTCGCTTAAGAGCTCAAGGACGAAGGCACTCTTATGTAGTGTAAGCCCTTACGAGGCTCAACCTCCCGCTTGGGAGCTCAAGGACAAAGGTGCTCTTACGTAGAGTTAGCCCTTACGAGGCTCAATCTTCCACTTAGGAGCTCAAGGACGAAGGCGCTTTTACGCAGCATTAGCCCTTACGAAGCTCAACCTCCTGCTCGGGAGCTCAATGATGAAGGTGCTCTTACACAACATTAGCCCTTATAAGGCTCAACCTCTCGTTCAGGTGCTCAAGGACGAAGGCGCTCTTACGCAGTGTTAGCCCTTATGAGGCTCAACCTCCCGCTCGGGAGGTCATGGATGAAAGTGCTCTTACGTAGCATTTGTCCTATCACATGCTCCTGTTTGGGAGCTTGTGTTAAGATTCATTGAAAATCTTAAGATGTTTATGATGCTCAACCTTCTCGCTCGGGATCTTATAGTCAAAGGCGCTTTTGCAAGGTTAGACCCTAAGTATGATTGTTGGTTCGTAGGTCTCTCCTCGGTTAAGTCCAAGAGCTTGGACTGAAGGTTTAGAAAAAGTACTTATACTTGGACAAAAGACTTGCTCGTTAATATGAAAAAGACTTGTTCGTTAATATCAAGGTAGATTACAAGATAGCCCAACTATTCTTTCTCCGACTCGGGCTTCAAAACCTTCGCTATGAGGATCTTCTTGAGTGCTCCTTCGAACCCCTTAGTCATCCATTTGATCATTTGGGAGCCTAGCAAATCATGGTATTAAGTTGAGTGAAGGAACTCCTCTTTAAATGCTTGGCACCAAGCATCCTTGTTGGCTTGGTGGGCTTCAAGTTCAATTATTGCCTTCTCTCGATCAATCTTTACTTGGTCCAAGCTAGTGATTGCAGCATCTCGGGCTTGTACAACTTTAGTGAGTTGCTCCTAAATGGCTGTTAGGGTCTTTTCCTACTTTGCTCGCTCAACCATTTCCTCTAATGATTGGTCAATAGCTGCCTGAAGTGCAACCTCCTGGTTGGCCTTAAATTTTTCCAGCTCCTTGAGCTTAAGAACCAAACGCTCGTTCTCTTTCAGTAGGGGGGCAACCTGCTCGGCGTAGAGGTTGCCTTCTCTTTTCTTCATCATTACCAGGTTGTGCTCCAATGCTTGTATGGTGTCCAGAGAGTGCTCAAATTTATCTCACAGCTTGGTTATTAACTCAGCTTGCATTCAGTCTTCCTCCTAAACTTGGGCAACTTCACCTTCAACTAGAACTGAAGTCTGGGTTTTTAGTTGTCCCTCTAGATCAGCAATCCGGCATACTAGCTCGAGAACTCGGGAGTTCATTTCCATATGTTCAGTCCAAACCTGTCAGAATAAAATAGTTATAAATTACTGTAACAAGGAAGAGGTTTGAATTTACTTTTAATATGGAGGCATTCAGTTTGGCATTGACCTCTAAAATGGTTTCCTCCTTTAGCTTATTGGCATACTCCCCCATGCGGCTTCTATCTAAAAGACTTTCCGGGTGAGAAGCTCTCACACCGCCTGTTGAAGACTGGGAGCTAGGAGACTGAGGACTTTCTGTGGCAAACATGTGATAAGATGAGAAAAAGAGGCCTCTAGCGTTATGTTTGGTCTATTCGCCCCCCGACCTCTAGAGGTGCTCCCGCTCGGATGTGGCTCTCGGGAGGAGGTACCTTGGGATGCGCTCTCGTTGGTTCCAGGTTCTTGGGAGGATGGAGCTTGGAAAGTACTCCTGCTCGGCTTTGGATCTGTGGATATCGAGGGCTCTTGGATCCTTACCCTCTTGGCGCCCTTCTTAGTTGTGGACAATTTCGACCTCTTCTGAAAGATTGGTTGAAGTGTTTTGTCAGCCTTCGGTGAGCTTGACTCGCTGCCCAGCATGTCTTTGGGGGGTTCTTGTTCAGTTTGTTGATCAGGCACTTTGCCTTTCGTCGCTCGGATGGACTCTTCTGAGTTGGCTACAGTATATATAGTAGTCATGGGTTCCCGAGCGGGCGGTGGTCATATTCTCGTTTGACCCCATTTCGTTGTTCAGAATCTTCGGGCATTAACAAGGTAAGGAGGTTTGCATTGTCCCACTTCATAAGCTTGGTCACGGAGAGGTTCAACATTATTTCTTCTGCCAAAAACATACAGGTCATCAGTTAATATTGATAAGTGTTAAAAAGAAAAATTGCATTATTTCTTCTGCCAAAAACATACAGGTCATCAGTTAATATTGATAAGTGTTAAAAAGAAAAATCTTACCTAAATCTTGATTCAGCTCGGCATCATTGGAGCTGAGTCCCGCTCGGTAGAGCAGTCCCTCCATTTGAATTATCCTGGGAGCATCGAAGTCCATGCCAGCCAGGATAGATTGGGCTCGGAGAAACCCTGAACTCTTCTAATACTTTCCAAGGTGTGGGGGACTCAGCATTTCAACTATCTATTCGGTCGGGTAGTTGAGTTGCTCGGGGATACTAATATAAATGAACCTATCTTTCCATCCTTTATGGGAAGAGGGCAGTCGGCTGAGAAACTTTTAGTTTGATCGGGTCATGAAATGAAAGGATCCTACACTAGATTGTTTGGGATAAAAAAATAGTGGAAAAAGAGAGGAATTAAAGGGATATCATACAATTTGAAAATAACGTAGACATCACTCATTTGGGTCAAGGCATTAGGCGATATTTGATGCAAAGGGATGTGCTAGAGACCTCCTTGAAGAAGGAGGGAATTGGAAACCTAAGTCCGTATTCTACTTGATCTAAAAAAAATGTGTAAAAGCCAGAAGGTGGAGTACAAGAGACTTGATTTCCTTGGGGTACCTTAATCCTATAATCCTTTACTATTCCGTATTCAAACTTAAACCCGGGTATCTCCTCCCTCCGTACCTTAGATTCTAAGGTCTCGTACCATTGAGAAAAAAGAATAGGTTCGAGAGTCATAAGAGAGTAGGAGGACTTACAAAGATTAGAGTATCGAAGCGAGGAAGAAGGATAAACGAGCAAAAGCAGAGAAATTTGTGAAGCAAAAATGCGGCGAGCTCCTCTTGCTCTAACTATCTATAGGGGTCGCCCTAAGTCAGATTGATAGATGACTGACACATGGAGCCCCGGGATTGGATGTTTGATTTTCTCACGTATTTTGGTGAGGCATCCGAGACGAAAAGTAGCCTACACCATAAAACATTCGTTGCTCTCTCAAGGAATGGGTTCAAGACGGGGGACAATTGAGGTGATGGGATGCTTGGGCAATGATGCATGCAACATGGTGGTTGCCCATTTGACCCCAAGTATTTATCTCTCTCCTGCCACATTACTGACCGGATACTCGTCATTAAGAGACGTCAAGGCGAGGCATGCTTAAGTCTTGGTTGGCTAACAACTGCCTTCTGACGGTTGAGCGTGCCTTTGTAGGAATGAGCCCTATTTAAAATGATAATCATTCATTATCTTCGGCGTGATTTGGTCACAAAATGCATTTAATGCTCGGTCCATTCTTTTGACTCTCTGACGTGTCTTATTTTTGGGAGGCATAAGTTGGGTCCAATCAATCATACAACTTCCTTCGATTGAATTTGAGGAGGGTCTCATGATAGGATGGTTATCCACATGTCACCACGTTGATTAGAAGGGCATTACGTGGCAGGAGAAATTTAGCATTGTTAAAACAAGACATATTTTCCTATCGAGAATCATATCCCGATCAGGATGTTCTCCCAATCAGGTATGTTTAGCTTGAATTTGAGGATACACTGCTCCCGACCAAGATTCTTTCTCGGTCGGGAAGTCGGACAGACTTTAGGTAAGTTGGTCTGACTGAGAGGGAAGTTGAGTTCTCCCGATCCGGAACGAGGCGGACACTCCATGGGGGGAGTATATCCCTTGCCAACCGAGATATTAGATGGTGGTCGGTCATTAAGACCGTAATTAATACTTTTAATAGTATCGGCTGTGTATTAAATAAAAGATGAAAAATGGCTAGGTGCTTTAATGGTATCATTTATTATGTAATTACAAGATAACAGTCGAATTGAATGCTAGAAGGACCTGAGGAGGAGGAGAACACAAGATACAAAAGGAACGAATGGCATAGAAAAGGATCTAGACTCTCTCACTCTCACAATATACTACTCCCCCCCCCCCTTCCCTTTTTGATCCTAGACTGACTTGAGCGTCGGTGTGTGATTGTCGGAACATTTTTCGGTGCCCTTCTAACGTTCTTCGAAGTTATTTTCTCATGTCATCTTCCTCATTCGGTGCACCTGTCACATCACCAGCAGTCGTCATCTTCCCTGTTAGCTTCCGGATCACTGATAATTGAAAAAAAATCCTTTAAGTAAACAACACAGATGATTAATCATGCCTTTAAGACATCTACCATTTTAATCTCAACTACGGTATATTACATGGATTTTCTTTCAGTGGGATGACAAGTTTAAGAATATTTTTTTTTTTGGATGGGCCTCCATGAGTGCTTCTTGATTTATCTAAATGATCGATGAAAAACTTTCAAAGAACCGAATCAATTATCTCAGAATTAATTAGGAGAATCATAAATGGTTTGAACTAATGGCATAAGAGGAACAATGTTTCTATGAAAGGCCTTGGTTCGGTTGAGATTAAAATTTGATTAAAATACTTAGAGTGGAAAAATCTAAATGGACCAACTAATATCAAATTAATGTTAAATTATATTAAAAAAATATTTGTAAGATGAGATCCGGTTGAGATAGGGTGATCAATTGACTCTTTGACGAAACTGGACAAGTCATGGTAAGTAGTTTGAATGAGGATGAGATCGTCTCTTACGGAGCCATCTCTTTTGGGTCATCTTTTATTGGGTCGCAGGGACCCTATTCAATCGGCGTGAGAATTAGAGGGACGATGAATATTGTAGTCAAGTTGGGGGCTTCTCTACAACCAACAAATGGACAAGAGGATTGTGATCACAAGAGTGAAGTAAGAAAAGATAAACCTCATTGAAACTCCTCTGATATAGGAAAGATTAAAAATATCCAAAAATCATAATACAATCCAACATTAGAAAAAAAAATAGAATACTTTTGCTCGCTTATGCGGATGATATTTTATACTAAGAGAAAGAGGAATGAACAAAGACCTCATCGTGCACCACTGTACTTGTCCCTATATAATCGGAGAGTGTTTTATCCGCTCTCTTACTCACCAGTCCACACATCCTAATTTTTCTCGTTATGCTTAGTTCGGGTCAAACCATACTTACACAACCCAATCCCAAGATCGCATGGGCTAACCCAAGCTCCTTATTGACTAAGGCTAAGATGACTTCTAACTAGTATTTTTCACACCTATCATATTGGCCCTTCTCCCTCCATATATCAAGATGTTTTATGAAAAAGATTAAAATATGGTATGGCTGTGGAATACCATATTTGCTCTGAGGACAAAAAAAAAAATAATGAGGTTTTTTCAATTTCGAACAATCGATCTGAGATCACGAAAGTTTTCCACTAGCCACTAGGCTAAATCAAAAAGTACTCATAGTGGACGGTCTAAAAGTCCAACATCGAAAAAAAAGGATTAATAAAATTTTTTCAACCTCGGACGACCAACCATATTTGCTCTGAGAGTATCTACATCTACTTTCCTAAATATAAAATATATCTTAAATTTTAAGAAAGTTAATAAAAAAACTTTTACATCAGTAACCCTATTCATTCACTAAATTTGAATTTTATGAATAATACTTTTTTAAATTTAGGAAATAAAATGTATCTTCTAAATATTAAAATATTATTTAATTTGGGAAAGAGAAAAAATAAAGTGAATGAATTGGGTTGTAAAAGTAAATATTACATAAGGAGAGAAAATAATAATAAAATTTAAATATGTGGTAAATTATAGAGAAATTGATGTATTGTGTTGTAAAAAATGAATATCTAAATTTAATAAAGTAATTCTTCTCCTCAAAATTTTAAATTTTAGATAGAAAATGAGAGGGGAATGTTTCATGCGTAAAAGTGCATGATTTTGAAATTTCTCATGTTTAAAGTGCAATTTTTGAAGGTAGTAGGGTGAAATTCAAAAGCTACGAAACCTTGAGGATCAAAGTGAATTCTTTTTTTAAATACAATTGGTAGTTGTGGATGCGACGGCGCCGCCGCCGCCTCAGCTTGTCCACACGTGCATCCGAGGAGATTTTCAAAAGCTCTCAAAGATTTTAAAAATATAAAATAAACACTTGAGAAAATTTAGACTCTATATTAAACAATATTACACTTTATCTAGATTTTCTTTTCAAATTATTTTTTTACGCGACCCGTCCAATATACCTACAATATAAAATTAGTTAAAATTATTATAATTTTATTAATTTAGAGTATTCTAATTAAGTGAAAAGATTTTTTAATATAAAGCGCTAGAAAAATAAAAAGGTCTTTTTTTCTATTTTTGCCCTAAAACATTTCTATTTGTATATTTTAAAGAAAAAGAAAACATTGGGGGGGTGTAAATTGAAAAATTCCCTTGAGCCCTATCATAATACGCAGCATCTACTCAGCTTTCTTCCTCTCTGGGTTGACATGGCGTCCTCCCTCGTCTTCTCCATCCCCAATCTCTCCTCCTCCTCCTCCTCCTCCTCCTTCACTGCCGGAATCTGCACCCGCCACCGCCGCTTCTTCCTCCCTCGTTCCCATCTCCTCCTCAATCCTTCTCTCTCGTTTCCCTCCGACCGCTCATCCCCTTTTCCTTTCGCCGAGCCCTCCATCCTTCCTAATTCATGGAGACGCGGCGGCGCCCGATCAGGATCCATCAAGTTTTCCCTCTCCTCCCGCCCCGAGTACATCCCCAACCGCATTCCCGATCCCAACTACGTTCGCATCTTCGATACCACTCTCCGCGACGGCGAGCAGTCCCCCGGCGCCACCATGACCAGCAACGAGAAGCTCGTCGTCGCGCGTCACCTCTCCCGCCTCGGCGTCGACATCATCGAGGCCGGCTTCCCGGCCTCCAGCCCCGACGACCTCGACGCCGTCCGCTCCATCGCCATCGAGGTTGGGAACCAGCCCCTCGGCGAGGACGGCCACGTGCCCGTCATATGTGGTCTTTCAAGGTGCAATAAGAAGGACATCGACGCCGCCTGGGAGGCGGTTCGCCACGCGAAGAAGCCGAGGGTGCACACCTTCATTGCCACCAGCGAGATCCACATGAACCATAAGCTGAGGAAGACGAGGGAGGAAGTGGTGAGAATCGCGCGCGACATGGTGGCTTATGCCAAGAGCCTTGGGTGCGAGGATATTGAGTTCAGCCCTGAGGATGCTGGCAGGTCTCCTGCCTCTTGACATCTCAATTTGACTACTGGAAGTTTACATTCTGATTCTGATGCTTGTGTTCTTCAGGTCCGATAGGGAATTTCTGTATCATGTGCTGGCGGAAGTTATCAAAGCTGGAGCAACGACCTTGAACATCCCCGACACGGTCGGGTATACTCTTCCATCTGAATTTGGAAAGTTAATTGCGGACATAAAGGCAAACACTCCTGGTATTGAGAATGTGATCATATCTACTCACTGTCAGAATGACCTTGGTCTTGCAACTGCAAACACATTAGCAGTAAGCATTGCACTTCTTAGCATGCTCGAGCCTGTCAGCTTCTTGTGTGTTTTTCTTTCATCTTCTTTGTGCTTACTTATTTTGGCAACCTAATCTCAGGGGGCTTATGCAGGAGCAAGGCAACTAGAGGTCACAGTCAACGGTATTGGCGAAAGAGCAGGAAATGCTTCTTTGGAGGAGGTATGTGCTTTCAATGTGAAAATGCTACTAGTTCATTTTCTAAGAGTAGGTAGACTCATAGTTGTTGTTTGGATATTTTTATTTTTTAAAAAAAATGTAATCTTTCTTACTGTTTCGCAAATGATACTATCTCATTGTTAATTAAAAGTACAAAACAGGGTTGTTCTTCTGGTGAACATGGATTGGTGCTAAATTATAGCATGCCTTCACATTGTTACCGAAGTTCTATTGTATGCTAGTGGTTATAAGGTTTGGCAATAGCATGGTATTGCACTAACTTTAGAATGGTAATTATACTGTTCTGTAGTTAAAGATACTGGTAAAACTAATATGTATCTCGCAGTAGTTATTATTTGACGAATAGCCCTTAGTGGAACATGAAATTTGATGTTAATGTGTTACAGGTTTATTTAAGTTTGTATACTGCTGGGTATCTTGTTATCTACTATGCAGACCCAATAGGCTGTCTAAATTGGCATCTGATCCAACTCTTCAAGACTTCTCAGTTCTCACCATCCTAACGTTCACAATCCTTGCTCAAATGGAACAGTTTGACATGTTGTGTTTTTGATATGCAATTAAAATATTGGGTAGCTGTTCATGGTCTTTGGTGTCACTGTCTAGTGATATGTTAACTGCTTTGGTTAAGGAAAAAAGGAAATAAGATCCAGATCACACATTACACTTTCCCAAAAGACTAAACTTAAACATGAGGTCTCTCTCTCTCTCTCTCTCTCTCTCTCTCTCTCTCTCTCTCTCTCTCTCTCTCTGTGGCAAGAGAAACCACTTGAACTCATACGTTTAAGTGATCTAGAAGATTTAGGTAAAAATATTATTATCAATAGATAATAACTCTAGAAACTAATTTAAATAGCTTATCAATTAAAAATTATATTACTCAGGACAAAACACCTCAGCTATAATCGATTTCATGTTATCTTCACAAGATCTGGAAATATTAGTATGCTTGACTTGCAATTGATATCCCTCATTTTTCTTGGCCCGTCTATCTCTTGTGCAAAAAACTTAACTGGTCAGGTCCCTCACTGATAGTCTATAAACATCACAGTCATATTTAAGGTATTCTCAGTCTTATCTGCTATATGTTTCTGCTTAAAGCTGTTAAGAACTTAGTTCCTTTAGATTCAGATGTAAGTCCATTCTGAGTTACTAGTGAACCGTATATTTCTTCAATCAATGTTTATTGTTTTGATTCATCACATTCAATTATCATGTTGATGAATGATGCAAAATTATATTAAAGGGTTGATGCCAAAAGTAAATTCATGTGTGATGTGTCTATGTTCTTGAGTTGCAATAACTGAATCTCTATTCATTAGTCTTTATTAGCATATAAGAGTCTCTTTGTCCTTTTTTCTCTTCTTACAGGTTGTCATTGCCATCAAGTGTCGTCAGGAACTCTTGGGAGGTCTTTATACTGGAATTAACACAAAACAGATTGTCATGGCAAGCAAGATGGTATTTTATAATTGACTGCTGAAATTGTTTTTGGAAGAATTTAATTTCTTTTGCTAATAGCTGAAGTATACTACATACTAATGATTCAGGTAGCTGAATATACGGGATTGTTTGTACAGCCACATAAAGCTATTGTCGGTGCCAATGCCTTCGCTCATGAAAGTGGCATTCACCAGGTTCAACGGCATTTATGGTCGTTAAGATATTGATGTTATGATTACATATTTTTGTGTTGTTTTAGATTCAACATATGGCTAACTCATATGAAGTATGCCATATCATATGGTCCTCCCTCCAATAAGAACAACAACCTGTATATAGACAACAACATAAAAGGAGGAAACATTAACAGTTGAAACTCACTATTTGCCAAAACTTGTAGGAATCACTTGCTACAGTCTATGCTCAAGAGATTGGAAAATAATTGAATTTCTAATACTAATTTTAAAACACACTTCACCAACAAACATGTCCCAGTAGATCATTTTTTTACGGGATCTTTATTGTGTTTCTTGTCTACGAGGGCACCAGCTGAGATCGATCATTAGATTCTAGTTGGACCGTTTGCCCCTTTTAATACCTGTTCCAATCACACCTCTGTCACTTTCATCTGAAAGCAAAGTAGAAGTCTTATGCCTAATAGTGTGAAGATCAATGATATGCAAGGATCATTCAACTTGAGGTGATGGCTCTTTGGTGCATGTTTACTTAAGTGGAGGAAAGGAACGATAGTGTGGAAGTGAGAAGGGGAAGGAGTTTTCTTTGTTTTGTCTACTTGAAAGTAGAGGAAAGAAGGGAAAAGAGAAAATGACAAAAAGTAACTCTTAGATTTTATTATTCCCAAGACATGCATTGTTAAAACAGTCTTTTCAATAGTTTTCTCCTCTTCCTCTCCTTTTCTATCCGCTTTTGGACGGAATTAAAAAAATTACGATAGCAGCTCTAAGCTGCTCCCTTCCATTCTCTTGTTCATTCTTCTTCTAAGCGGCAAGGTAATTAATTGCTTTCCTTTTCCCTCTACTTTGGCTCCCTCCTCAAGTTGGCACGTCATTAGGATACTTTTGTAACTTATGTATACATATCCCAGTATCTAGAGAATTTGAAAGTTTCTGAAAATTAGTATAAGGCATTTTTTATTGCTATAATGTTTAAACTATCTTTCCTTGGATGTGAAATCTTTGTGTAACACATATCTGACTGATCTTGCTGTTTTCGTCATCTTCTTTTTGCCCTTTCATTTCGCAAAGGATGCCCTTGTTATTGTGGCTTTACTTTGGTCTGAATGGTATGCCACTTACCCATTTTGAGGCCTCTCTATTCATCACCAAGACTATTTATTCGATCATTAAATAATTTTAAAGAAAACAAACTACTCAGAAGAATACAAAAATATGAAATAAGATTAAAGGTTAAACAACATGCAAAAATTTCCTTTTACTGTTATTCATGAGCTCTTAAGTTTCTGGAAAATACATGGATTGGTCTGGCAAAACTGGAAAAACTTGGATAAAGTAAATGTAGATTGTAAAAATATAAACTGGATAATCCTATAAAGATCAAGTAAATTAATGTGTTTATAGCTTTCATGTATGTCATATAAATGAAAGGCAAATGTGCCTTTTAAGATTGGAGAAATTTCTTGCGCTTCTAGCTGTTCATGTTTGTCTTTTGCTAGTTTCTGAAGCAAGTCTTTGCAGGATGGGATGCTTAAACACAAGGGGACTTATGAAATCATCTCTCCCGAAGATATTGGGTTAACTCGGGCAAATGAATCAGGCATTGTTCTCGGAAAACTTAGGTATGGGTTACACCTTTTCATTCTTTTTCAACAAAGTTCATTGAACAATGAGTCGAGCTTTCTAAGAAGTGTTCATGCCTAAACCTAAAATATAAGCCTGATTCATCATTTGCATGAGTTAACCCAATATCTGATTCATGTGCTACAAACCTAAAAAATTGTTTGAGATTTTCTATTAGAAACATTATTAAGTTTAAGCTTATACTAAGCTCAACGACACCAAACTCAATAATTGAACAGAATTGACAAATTTATTAAATTTGTTATAAATTAGTTTAAGCCAATAATTGTTGATTTTGGAAACGTATTCATGATTTAAAAGGGTTTGAATATTTATTTTACTAATTTTATAATGATCTTGACAAACTTGATAAAAGGTTTGCAAGACAATCATGTGAATGGTTTATATAATACTTGATCTTTACAGTGGAAGACATGCATTGAGGTCTAGATTGTTGGAGGTACTTTTTTTTCATCAATTTGCAATTTCGTAATCCTATTTCTACCGTGGTGCATTTTTACTGTTTTCTCTCTTCTTTTTTCAGTTTGGATACGACATTGATGGGAAGGAACTTGACGATGTCTTCAAGCGTTTCAAAGAAGTTGCTGAGAAGAAAAAGGTGAGCAGCAAGGGCCTTACTCATAACTTGTAAATCAAAGCAAAAAGTTATTGTAGCTTTTGGTGATTCCATATGAATAATTACAAAATGTTATCCTATTGCACAATGTTGCTGCAAAGCAGGCCTCTGAAAAAAATGCAATATAAAATGGGAGTCATCCTTTACACCCTGTTTTTTTCTTTTCAGTCAAAGACGATTAATTCATTTGAAGTGCTAATGTGAAATTATCTTTTTGAGAAACGTCTGAAACTTCTTGCTCCATTTTGCCATGATAACAGCGCATATCGGATGAAGACTTGGAGGCACTAATATCAGACGAGATTTTTCAGCCGCCTGTGATCTGGTCTCTTGGAGAACTACAGGTGATTCTGGAGTGAGATTTTTTTTTCCTTCATAAGCCGTTCGACAAAAATCATCTCACGATTTGGTTTTACCATACAGGTCACCTGTGGAACACTTGGTCTATCTACGGCAACGGTAAAATTAATGTCTTCCGACGGAGAAGAGAGAATTGCATGTTCCATTGGCACGGGCCCAGTTGACGCTGCTTACAAAGCCATTGATAGCATAGTGAAGGTGAGGCTATGGAATTGTGCTCTTAATTCTCTACTGCGTTCCATTGATAGAATAGTGAAGATCAGACACGCCGCCGCAAAGTCCTTTGTAAGTTGTGGAACATTAGTTGTCGAAACATTTCGCAGTAATGAC
>JAGFNQ010004876.1:113257-177025 GCA_024364735.1 Boesenbergia rotunda | reverse complement strand
CGCGAGACGAAGATGGCACGGATCGGAAGATATCCTTGTCGGCCCTATAGACAAGAGGCCCACCTTCTTCCTTGACCCATCCCGGGCAAAAAGGTTAACCCTTTCCCATTCATTCCTTCTATATGTAACATGTCTACTCGGCTCACCTCCACAAGTCCAAGGTGTTTTTCAGGGGCTGTTCAAGCGAGCGGATTGAGAAGCTTCGACCACAGTATGACCATATGTGGGAGCAAGCCGGCATTTTAATCACCATTGCGATGTCTACCTGCAAGACGTGGCGATTTTGAGGGCAAATCACATATTGGTGTGAGGAGACCAGCACATTTGTGTTCCCCCGAGGAAGCAACTGTGACACTTGAAGACGCGATAAATTCTCCAAAAACTCCCCGCTCCCCATGCTCAGAGAGCCCGTGTAGGTTCTTGGGCACGAACTGGCCGTTGCGTTGCGTTGCGTTTCCAAAGTCAAATTTAATTGATTTAATTAATCTTTTATCAGGGTCCTAAATCCCATTACCTAAAGAATTAGACCAATATTATCATCAGAATTTTCCGGACAATAATCAGACTCCTCTCATAAATAATCAAGAAATTTAAAATTTAAATTTTAAATATGACGCAATTTAAACTTTAAGAGATTCTCTTCCGAGATGGACTAAGAAAGGCATCTGGATGGACCTCTAATCTAATGAACAATAGAAAATTTTTATAAAATCAAACCGCTCACCCTCGACTTAATCTATTCGAAAAGCTGAATAATTGGTGTCAACTCAAAAACAATAAATGTTTTCTTCATGAATACTTGTTCGTTCTTTTCATAATGAACACTTCTGCTAACACTGAATTTTCAAACTAATGATACCAAAAACTACTCTTGATCAACAGAACACCCTCCAAACTAGGGCAAGCCCTGCTTTACTATTTGAA
Source organism: Boesenbergia rotunda (assembly GCA_024364735.1). Lineage (NCBI taxonomy): Eukaryota > Viridiplantae > Streptophyta > Magnoliopsida > Zingiberales > Zingiberaceae > Boesenbergia > Boesenbergia rotunda. The sequence continues at coordinate 176,101 of JAGFNQ010004876.1, read as the reverse complement.
AGGTAATGAAAAATATAAAACATACAAAAAAAACTACATTAACACTAACAAAAAAAATTCAAGGCCCTCTGAAATATATATAACATCTAAGTTCCAAGATAGGAAACAAAATATGAGGGGGCCTGTAAACAAAATTAGGGTGCTACCGAGAAAATGCATGTCCAGTATCAGTAATATTGAAGTGATGTAGACAGCCCCCGATGTTTAGGGCTGTGATGAGAGAATTTGATGGAGTTTGTCTTGATGTAATGTGTATGGATGTCCTGTATGTACTTCGATGTACGGATTGAGGCATTCCTCTCATGACGCACTTTATATATACAGGTACCTATTTCCAAAAAATAAGAAGTGATACAGACTCTTTCCACCCTGTATCGTGAGAATATGGAAATCCAACTTAGAAAACCAGCTCTTAAATCCAGCCGCCGCCACCTCCCTTGCTACTACTGTCACTAGTTTTAACCCCATCAGCATTGTCTCCACAGGATGTACCTCGCCAGCCACGACCATCTTTGCCACGGGAGGCACCACTACTGCCCCAGCCATCCTTGCTATCAGTGGCATTAGTTTTACCACCACTCCTACAGCCAGAACCAGCATTGTCTCTACTAGTTTTACTACCCCACGCACAATCGGCAAAGACCTGAGAGCCACCACCTCCGCCCCAACCATCCTTGCTACTGCTGTCAGTAGTCATGCCATCGTTCCAGCCACTGGAAGATCCAGCATTGCCTTCACTAGTTTTATTCCCCCACCCACCACCTGCTTCACAACCAGAATCACCAGTCCCAGAGTAGCTGCCTTTTTTACCGACTTCACTAGTTTTGCTACCACCCCAGCCACCATATGATCCAGAATTGCGTCCGCTTGTTTTGCCACCCCACCCACGGCCACGGCCACGGCCACGACCACGACCACGACCAACTTCACAAGTCCTAATGCCACCCCAACCACCTCCAGAACCAGCATTGCCTCCGGCAGTATTTCCACCCCATCCGCTACTAGGTTCAACGTGAGAGCCACCAGTTTTACCACCCCAACCACGTCTGCCATTAACAGAAGTAGCTCCCCAATCACCACCACCAACAACAACAACCTTACCGCCCTCTTCTTTACCACCACTCCAACAAGCAGAACCAGCATTGTCTCTACTAGTTTTGCTACCACCACAGCCACCCTTGGCACTGGCATTGTCTCCAAAGGTTTTACCACCCCAGCCGCCACCAACTTTGCCGCGAGAGGCACCACTTCTGCCCCAGCCATCCCTGCTATCATTGTCGTTAGTTTTACCACCACTCCTACAGCCAGAACCAGCATTCTCTCTACTAGTTTTACTACCCCAAGCGCCATCTTCGCCCTGAGAGCCATCACCTCCACCCCAACAATCCTTGCTACTGTTGTCAGTAGTCTTGCAATCATTCCAGCCTCCAGAAGATCCAATATTGTCTTCGCTAGTTTTATTCCCCCACCCACCGCCCTGAGAGCCATCACCTCCACCCCAACAATCCTTGCTACTGCTGTCAGTAGTCTTGCGATCATTCCAGCCTCCAGAAAATCCAGTATTGTCTTCGCTAGTTTTATTCCCCCACCCACCATCGGTTTCACAACCAGAATCACCAGTCCCAGCATAGCTGCCTTTTTTATTGACTTCACTAGTTTTGCCACCGCCCCAGCTGCTGGATGATCCAGCATTGCCTCCACTTGTTTTGCCACCCCAACCACGACCAACTTCACAAGTCCTACTGCCACCCCATCCACTACTAGCTTCAACGTGAGAGCCACCAGTTTTACCACCCCAGCCATCTCCGCCATTAACAGAAGAAGCTCCCCAATCACCACCACCAACAACCTTACCACCCTCTTCTTTACCGCCCTGGCTGCCACCACTGCCCCAGTCACCCCAGACACCTTTTTCAGAACCACCACCATTATTACCACCCCATCCAGGTCCAGCATTATCATTCGTGACTGCTCCCCAGCCACCCCAACCATCTTTGCCGCCGCTAGCCCCTGCAGATTTCTCACAGTTGCTGGCAGCAAAACCACTTCCCCTTTCAGCCCAGCCACCTGTATTGCTGTCACCATCACCACCGCTGGGGCCATTGCTTCCTCTCCCACTATGGCCGCCAACATTACCACCTCTCCAACTACGACCACCCCTGCCTCTTCCCCTTCCCCTTCCCCTTGCCCTTCCCCTGCCCCAGCCACTGCAGCCAGGACTATTGGCATTGCCACCTCCCCAGTTACCAGTGCTGCTGCCTCTTCCATGCCAATTTTTCTGGCTTCCATCGAAAGTAGAGTCACCACCACCAGGTACAACAGAGCCACTTCCCCAGCCAATACTACTGTCGGCAGGCCACCCAGCAGAAATACTACTAGTTTCTATGGCCCTTCCACTTCCAGTGCTATATTCACTCCAATCTCCATTGTTGTTGGTGCTAGCCGAGCTAAAGCCAGCCTTTGTGCATGATCCACCTTGCCAAGCACTGCCACTAATATACACGCCGTGATCGCCACCAGTGCCTCCGTTATTCCAACGGGAAGATTCTCTTCCAGCTGAGTTCTGATCTTTGTCACCACGACCATTGTTTGTATCATCATTTGTATGAATTTGGGAATCATGTCCTCTACCATTAGGATGACCATCCAAACTGTTAGTATTTCTGGAGTCAAATCTGTCGCCTGCTTGCAAAGGCAAATAAAGTGAATAACAGTGACCAATTCATGGGTAGAACACAAACATTTGTTTACACCCTGTTTGGAAACTTTTAAGTAAGAATTGGAATTCAATTCTGGTCGGAATTGAAATTCCCATGTTTGGAATGAATAGTAAACAACAGAATTGAATTCCAATTTCCATGTTTGGAATCAATCGGAATTGAAATCAATTATTATATTTTTACCATTTTACCCTTAAGCAAAATAAAGATGGAAGCAGGGTTGCAGCAGGGTTGCAGAAGGGTGAATTAGTCATTTTAAAGTTGGAAGGGAATGGAATTCAATTCCTTTCCCAAATCAGACCCTTTTGGGTCTGATTTATTTTGGGGTGTGTGAAGGGAATTAGAATTCAATTCCTTTCCAATTCCTTCTTCAAATTTGCTACCAAAGAAGGGAATTGGAATTCCAATTCCCTCCTTTCCAAACAGGTATGGAGTTTGTTGGTTAAAAATTTATTAAGCTTAATCTCTATAACTTATATAACAGATTGATCTAATGCACAAATACATAAAATTTATATATATATATATTTATTTATTTTTTTACTTTTTCACCAAATTATAGACATTTCGATAATTTAAAAATGTACAAGTTATAGTATCTTTATATATTTGAATCGCATGGATTTATCATTTTGTGTGCCTAACATTTATAATACTCAAATCACCACGTATTGTATTTTCGAAAATGAGCCACCTCTTTCTTTCACAAAATAATCACAAAATCTCTTTATATTTGTATTCTACCCATTTACGCTGTTAAAATCAGATCTAAGTGCATAGATATATTAAGGAGGCTTGCAGGAATATATTGATTTTGATTTGAAATAATTTAGAATTCTCTTGGGTGTCCTAATATAAACGTAAATTAAAAATAGTGAATTATTAAACTTGCAAAGGATTGATCAAATTTATCTCAAAGTCATTATAAGGCGTAAGAGAATAATACTCACTAACCAACACCACAAATGGTTTAGGGTTTAGGACTTACATTCGAAAAATACAAACTTAGTGAATTTTCAAATGAAACTAATTGATGAACTTAGAGAACTTTGAATCACTTGAAATCAATATCAATGTGCTCATGGAAGCTTCCTTAATTCAATATTCATGCTCTTATAAATTAAGAACGGTAAATTTTTAAACTTGCAAAAGGCTAGATAAAATTTTTCAAAGTCACTGACCAACACCGTTAATGGATTCCTACGGCTCTCCTAATTCAAAAATTATCAAGCTTTTGAAATTTCAAATGGTGTAGGTTCATCAACTAGTTTCATCCGAACGGGCTCCGAATCACTTCAAACCAAAACCAATGTATTTATGTCCTCATATCTAAATTTAAGAGCATAAATTGAGTGTAGTGAATTGTTAGAATATTATAAATATAGATAGGGATAATTTGATGTATCCTAATTTATATTTTACCTAAAATATAAATTAGTACTTAGAATATAATCCTAATTTATTTCCTAAAATAGAGTTCTGATTATTTCTAAGAATAGATCCTAACTTTGTATATAAATAGGGCTTATATCTTGTAAGAAATTCTTTAACATGGTATCAGAGTATAAGGTTTAAGTTTTTTCCTTTACCATAAAATCCTCTTTTGCCCTAAATCTTAGCCGATCCGTTTCTTTTTTTCCCCTATTGCGTCTTCTCTTTCCCCCTATCTCCACGCGACGTTGTTGTTCTTTCTCGCGACGCTGTTGTTTTTCTCCTGCACGCAACACCGTTATTCTCCAGAGAAACCGAAGCTGTTGTTCTTCTCCTGCACGCATAGCGAGCTCCGATAACACGTCGCTCTCCACACGTGATCGTATTCTCTCTGTGTGTTATCTCATCAATCACATGTCTTCCTCCACTCTACAAGGTAAAATACCTCATGTACTTTATCCTCATCATTCTCTTCATCATTTACTACCTAGGGCCTTTGGTTCTATATGTTTTGTTCATTCTCTTGATCCTAGCATTGACAAACTCTCTTTCCGGTCTCATAAATGTGTCTTCCTTGGATACCCACGGTCTCAGAAAGGGTACAAGTGGTATTCCCCTACTCTCCGTTAGGGATGGAAATAGGTCAGGCAGCTTATCAAGGAGTTGTGGCCTGGCCTGTGTTTAGCCTAGCCTGGTCTGGCTTGTTTAGAAATAGGATAATATTCAGGTCTGTTTCAAAGCCTATTTTTCTTATCAGGTCGGCCCCAAGTTCAATATAAAGACTACCACGGCTAACAGACTGGCCTGGGCCTGTTAAGATTAGATACATATGTATATATTTGTAGGTCTGGCTTGTTTTGAGGCATGTATGATGCAAGGCCTATTTTGATGCAAGGCCTATTAAGGTTGGTTTTCGGCCTGTTTAATGTTTTGGTCTGTTGGCCTGCATAAGGTATTCTAACTTACAGGCTTTGTAAATAGGTCGCAGACCAGACCAGGCTATTGAATAGGCCAGACTTAGGCCAAGAACAAAGCCTATAACAGGCCACAGGCGAGGCTCGGGGCATTTTGTTATTATACAAGCCTAGCCTGGCCTGTTTCCATCCCTACACTTCGTCGATACTTCATATCTGCTGATATCACGTTCTTTGATTCGATTCCATTTTTTGTGCCTAATGCATCTGCGCTCGAGTTTTCTCTTTCTACGCCTACGCCAGTGATTATCTTTTATCCTCTGGAGGACTCTCTATCACCTCCAGTCCTATCTCCTCCTCCATTATGGGTTTATCGGCGGTCATCCTCATCCTGCCTTACCACCGCTCAGCGCTGACACTATCATGGACACATCTTTGGAGTCAAGTCATTCGCCTCTTTCTCACGTCTCATCTTCTGAATCTGATATTCCTATTGCACTTCGAAAATGTATGTGTTCCACTCATAATCCTTCTCCTCACTATGTTTCTTTGAGTTATCATTGTCTTTCTCCTTCCTATTATTTTTGTCTTTCATCTTTGTCGTCTATTTCTCTTCCAAAGACTGCAGGTGATGTCTTTGCCCATTCAAAATAGAAACAGGCTATGCTCAACGAAATATGTGTCTTAAAAAGCAGTGGGACTTGGGACCTCGTTCCTATACCACCAAGGAAATCAGTTGTTGGTTGTCGATGGGTATATACGGTGAAAGTTGGTCCAGACGAAAAAGATGATCGGCTTAAAGCCCTCCTCGTCGCTAAGGGCTATACCTCGATCTTCGAATTGGATTATGAGAGCACTTTTTATCCTGTTGCCAAGATGTCCTTTGTGCGCCTATTCCTGTCCATTGCTGCAATTTGACATTGGCCTCTTTATCAGTTGGACATTCAAAATGCTTTCGTACATGATGACCTACTCGAGGAAGTCTACATGGAACAATCTCCGTATTTTGTTGCTCAGGGGGAGTCTTCTGGTCTCGTATGTCGCCTACGAAAATCTTTATATAACCTCAAGCAGTCACCCAGAGCATTGTTCATAAGATTTAGTACTGTAATTCAATAGTTTGACATGACTCAGAGTGAGCCCGACCATTCTATCTTTTATCGCTACTCATCTACTGATTGCATCTACTTAATGGTTTATGTAGATAATATTGTCATCACAGATAGTGATCATCTCGGGATTTGACAGGTGAAACAGTATCTTTTCAAACATTTCCAGACAAAGATCTCAGCAAACATAAATATTTCTTAGTGATAGAAGTAGCATAGTCCAAAGATGGGATCATCATATCCCAAAGGAAGCATGCAATCGATATTTTGGACGAAACAAGAATGTTAAACTCAAAGACAGTTGACAACCCCATGGATCCTAATGTTAAGCTCCTGCCAAATCAGGAGGAGCCTCTTCTAGATCCTGAACGATACACGCGATTAGTTGGGAAACTAAGCTATCTTACTATTACTCGTCGAGACATCTCATTAGCAGTAAGTGTAATAAATCAATTTCTTAACTCTCCATGCAAGGAACATTGGGATGTTGTGATCCGCATTATTCGATATATCAGAGGTGCTCCAAGGAGTCTTTTGTACGGAGACAAAGTACATACTCGAGTCGTAGGGTATTCTGATGCAGATAAGGCAGGTTCTCCCACAGATAGGAGATATAGTTCTAGGTTTTGTATATTTATCGGAGATAATCTTGTTTCTTGGAAAAGCAAAAAGCAGAATGTTGTAGCAAGATCCAATGTAAAGGTAGAGTATCGAGCAATGGTCATAGCCAGTCAAGAGCTTATATGGCTCAAATAGTTGTTTCGGGAACTAAGATTTAGAGAGATTACACAAATGTCACTTATATGTGGCAATCAGGCGCTATGCATATCCCCTCAAATCTAATTTTTAATGAGAGGACAAAGTATATTGAAGTCAACTGTCACTTTGTTAGAGAGAAAGTTTATCTGGAGAAATATCTACTAGTTATGTCAACTTACTTGGTCAACTAGCAGATATATTCACTATGTTACTTAGAAGGCCCCGAATTGACTACATATGTAATAAGCTAGGTGCATATGATTTATATTCTTCAGCTTGAGGAGTGTTAGAATATTGTAAATATAGCTAGGGATAATTTATTGTATCTTAATTTGTATTTTACCTAAAATACAAATTAGTCCTTAGAATAGAATCTTGATTTATTTCCTAGAATAAAGTTCTAATTATTTCTTAGAATAGGTTCTAACTTTGTATATAAATAGGACTTATATCTTGTAAGAAATTATTTAACACTCAATTAGAATACATCAAATTATCCCTATCTATATTTGCAATATTCTAGCACTCCCCCTCAAACTGAAAAATATAAATCATATGCACTCAACTTGTTACATATGTAGTCAATTTAGACCCCGAATTGACTACATATGTAACAAGTCGGGTGCATATGATTTATATTCTCCAGCTTGAAAGAGAGTGTTAGAATATTGTAAATATAGCTAGAGATAATTTGATGTGTCCTAATTTGTATTTTACCTAAAATACTAAAATACAAATTAGTCCTTAGAATAGAATCCTGATTTATTTTCTAGAATAAAGTTTTAATTATTTCTTAGAAAAGGTCCTAACTTTGTATATAAATAGGACTTATATCTTGTAAGGAATTCTTTAACATAAATATTTGAATAGGAATTGTAAAAATATAAAGAATTCTGATTATTTCTTGAAAGAAAGAGGAGCAATTCGAAAATATGATACATGATTTGGCTATTATAAAAATTAGGTACACAAAATGAGAAATCTTGAAACCTGTCTCAGAAGTTTAGTAAAATGTCATTATATATTTGAATAAATTATTTTCAATAAATTTTATTCATAAAGTTCATGATTTTTGTTTATAATCGTTAATGAATCAACCTCATTAATATTAAAGTTTATTTTACTTATTAAACAAAGACAAATGGACTCTTAACGAATTGAACACTAAAGTTATTATAAATATACAGCTCATTTACCGTCCTACTCACTAGTGAGATTTCCACACATCGCCTTCCACTACAATGTCAATTCATGAATATTTCACATGCCAATTTCTGCCCATCCAACCGGCCAACTTAACATTGCAATCTTCGTCACAATCTAATCATAATGTTATAATGTTTCTAGAACATTGGCAGCTATAGTGTTTGATGGGCTTAATAGCATGAAATGTTAGGCCAAGAGAAGAGCACAATACTTCTACATATAAACAAATCTTGTGAAAACAAATGACACAACTTGTTATCAAAACAGGATTCATAATTACAATTTAAACATGGCTGAACGAATTAGTTAACAACTAACAAAAGCTAAAGGAAGTAATGGAAGTTCTTTTCAAATAGCTCATGAACCAAAAAATCATGATGCTGGTCACCAATGCAATGAAATATCGAACAAGTAGCAAACAAGCATATAATGCCCAATAATACTTGTAGAATGAAATACCTGTATATCTGCAGCCGTCTGAAGCTTCCCATATATTACTTTTCAATGGTACAACCGCAGCAAATGTTCGTAAAGATGGGCATTCACCAAGTGGTGGTTTGTTAATATTCTCCTGAAAATGATGCACAAGCCGGTCGATGTTGTCAAAATCCTTATTCCTGAACCTGAATCCTTTAGGAATTAGTCCGATACGCTCATGATGTGGATTTGAATTCCTAATATATGATAGAATAAAAGTCCCTGGATGCTCGTGGGAAACCCCAAAACAGTACACTATCTGCATTGGATTTGCCATCTTCTCCGCTCTTAGTTGATCATCAACCTCTATCCTAGTTCCTTTTTTGAACTTACGATAACCAAGCATTCTTCTCAAGTGGGTCACCAATGGATTGACAAATCGATCCATGATCTGGAAGACAGGGAACAACATCATATTAGAAGAGTACCATAATAGGAATGTAAGTAGTTCTTCATTACCCAATCATCATTATTGATTAAGAAATGTAAGATATGATCAGACATATAAATAGGAAATCAAAATATAACTAATTGCTACACAATCCCTCCAAGTTGTAAAAAAATAAAAAAGTTGCAATAATTGCAGAAAATATTTTCATATAGAACATCAGAATACAGAAATACATTAAAAAAATAAATAAAGAGCCCATGCGAGCGTCGAAAAGTACTTGAAAAGTCATTGTTTAGTCTCTGAAAAATATTGGAAGAAAAAAAAAAGCAGAAGTGGTAGAATCTGCTTCCTTAATTAGTTCTTTATATTTATAGTTCCCATCAAAATCTAACCCTATGTAGGCTGGAACCCAAGACCCTTACAACAACTTCTAAGGTCTTTTCAAATATATTCTGAAGCAAGCACCTTCAGTGCTGGTCGGCATATTATAACATTATTTAGTCTCGTGTCAAATCAAATATTAATATGCTTCAAATTACCAATCCTTTTACAATTGAAAAACAAAAAATGGAAAAACTAGTTCCAAAGTATATGATTTGAAAGGTCAAACTAAACCAATCCAAAATAGAAAATAAACATTTGGGATGATAAAGACAAAACCATCACGACTCTTATCCACCATGAAGCATGATGTCAAAATACTTTCAAGTTCTAGGTCAACCATAAAGCTCGTGTTTTAGTATTCTGATAGTTGTCAAGTACTCCACTGAGTATCATGACCATGAAAAAGTTAGAACATTCAAAAGAAAAAGTTATGGTGTTAATTAAACCTCATCAAGATCTTCAAAAGTGTCTTTATCAATTGTAAGTGTCTTTCCGAGACAACGTAAGCTTGTCATATCTTTGTGAACTTTTTTGCTCTCTATGATTTGTTTGTGAGCATAAACTCCATCAAAGATTTTTAGGATCAATGTCAGAAAAAATAGCCCTTTGGAACTGGGACGTATAATACTCTCACCAGGTTCTTTGTCAGAGAGGTGCTGCCATGATAAGTTACCATTAGATTTGATACAAACAGCAGGTTATGTATAGATTAAAGCAAGTAAATTATCATATATAATTGATCAAACACACCTTTATGGCCTCATCAGCTGACAGATTTTGGAAACGGGAATGAATAATCATCCTTGGTATGAAATGATTCATTGCAAGTCCATTGCTCTTTGAGACCTCTATTTTGCTGATTGCACTGGCCCCACCCTCAATGTAATAAGGATCGCGACTATGATGATTGTAAGTATCATTTCTCAGGTCACTGGCTTTGGATGTCAAATAAACCACATGTCTATTTGTATTGATGCGTTGAATCTTGCACGTAAGTATGTCACCTTTATGCACCATCGTAAGATCATATCCCTCATCCGAGTAGTCATGAGAGGACACTATTCCTTTTAAACCAGAATCAAATGCACATATGATTTGATTCTCATTTACATGGCATACTCTGACATCAACAATTCTGCCTTCTGAAATTGTATCATTTGTTTCCCCCGAAAGCATAGCAAACTTCTCCTCATCACTAGGTTCTCTAAAAGGTGTCCGGTAGTCCCGAAACCCCTCCAACAGCTCCATCTTTATATCAAAAAGTGTCTCCTTTTTGTTGATCCCATATCTATTAAGAATGCTCTTAGCATACTCATTGATATCGAGCAATTTAAGCATAAGTGGGTTTTCTCTAACATGTTCGACCGCCATTTCCAGCATAACATCATAAGTAAAATTTGCTTCATTTGGATTGTCCTCATCATAGATATCCTTGGCAACATTCTTTGCGAGTTCATATGACTCTGGATGAATTCTTGTGTCATCCAAAAGGTCCATAATGTGGCTAGTGACAGCTGCTGCCCCACTTTGTCGTACACGTAAAAATCCAACAGCATTTGTGAAAACTTTCTTTTTAAGAATTTTTGCCCTAGAAATCTCCTTGCGATTAGAAATAAATCCAACCCTCAAGAATGCTTTTTGCAAAGAAGATGCTTTTCGTGGCCCAAGGCCAGAAATAAACTGTAGAGGAGCAAAAAGCCATTCATGACTTGCTGCTAGGTTGATATCCAAGCCAATTTGATTAGAAGCATCAACCATGATCTGCTCAACAACCTCAAACTTCTCATCTGGTGTAAGAAAATGATCCAAGGAGTGAAGTTTCCATGACAGAATTTCTTTTCCAGGTCCACAAAGAGTAGCCACCATAGCCAAAGGGTTTTGCATATAACGGCCAAGTGCCACAGCACGTTTCACAATACCTTTTCAAGTAAAAAAACACCAAATGGTCCTAGATTAAGATCAGTACAATATACAAAAACAAAAAAATAATAACAATAGTAATATACCTGGTTGGCCTGGAAACTGATGTGAAGAAACCCTTGAGCTCTCATAAAGGCAAGGCAAAGTTTCATCACCAAACACAGTGCTGATATTTTCCATCTCTTGACCAACTTCAGTTGGATGATCTTCAACTATCTTAAAAATAACCTACAAGCCATAAAGCAAGTATGTTAGGCCTCATTGTTGTCCAAAACAGTGAGCATATCATCATATGCAGGATAGGTAGTGGTTCACTACACTGCATAGGCTCTGTGCACATTGGTGCGTGGTTTGAAATTTCATTTCGTGTCGGCAAAAGAGTCGAAGTATATCATCCTAATAGATCATCAAAACACAATACCATTCGACACCAAAGTTTAAAACTCAAGTCATGTCGTAGAATCAATCTTTGACTAGAAAGATATTGTTCTAGTATTATGCCGACACTCCAAACTAGTCACAAATTGGAGATTGAAAAAGGAAGGAGATGAGGTAAAGAAAAGAGATATTGTCTCTCTTTAGTGGTTTCGAATTTCGGTAATTTACTGAAATAATATGTTACCGTTTTGTCCAACATGGTACAAGATTTAAAATCATGTTTAACATATTGGGATCTCCCGGCACAAAACGCAGTGGAAACAAGATCCCTCGAGCGATCCATGCGAAAGAAAACTCGTACATAGTTCATCTATCTAATAGATCTATCTAACTGTATACCTTTGGAGCGTGCCCTTCGCTTATCCCGCTCGTCCAAGATGCGTCGAATCTCTTGCACGTTCAAGTGTCCGTGCCTCTATTCGTATCCACACGGACACGATCTCTCAACTTCGGAAAGAAGTACCTTAGTTGTGCTAGCAACTTGGGGTAGTTCGCAAGACAACCAAGAACCCAGAAGGGTTTCGGCCAAGAGGGAGACGAGGAAGATGAGAGGAAGGGAAGAAGGGAAAGCTCTCACTTGTCATTCAAAAATAACTAGACTCTCTTTTATATTCATCCCATGAATATGAAGAGTCTTTTGTCTCTTTGACTTCCCTTCATTAAAGCCAATAAAGAGCACATCTTTTCATGTGACTCTTCACCTTCTCTTCATCCAATGAAGAGAGACTTTTCTCTTTCCTTCATTAAACACTTTCATGAATTTCCCCATGCAATTTCGACCGGGCCTCTCGGGCTTCCGACCAGGTCTCCCAACCAAGTCTGCCGAGCAAGTCGCCGAGCTCCCGACCCAGTCTGCCGAGCTCCCGACCTAGTCTGTCGAGCTCCCGACCTAGTCTGTCGAGCGCCGAGCTCCCGACCTAGTCTGCCGAGCGCCGACCCAATCCGTCGAGCGCCGAGCTCCCGACCAAGTCCCTGAGCTCCTGACCCGAGCTCCCGACCCGAGTCTCCCGAGATCCTATCCCGAGCTCCCGAACTAGTCGCCCGAGTTCCCAACTCGAGCTCTCGATCAAATCTCCCGATCAGGTCTCCCGAGTTCCCAACTCGGGCTCCCGATAAGATTTCCCGATGAGATCTCCCGAGTTCCCAACTCGGGCTCCCGATCAGACTTCTCGAAGCATCATGTCCTTAGTGTGTGACCCAATAGGTTCTCGTGACGTTGGCAATACGCCTAAACACCTTAGACACATAAGCAATCAGCGGCATCTAGCAATGCATCATTGCTACCCAAATAACAAGAAAAGTCGAGATCCGACTAAACCTCCGTGACTATGATAATGTATGACCTTGTCCTTCTATCCTTGATATCTAGATTGACAAATGAGGCATAAACCGTGTCATCCTCGATCAATCTTTGTGTTTCTTGATCCCGAGTAGACTCACTCAAACAAACGAGCTCAATATCTCATATTGACTCATTTGAGCATGGTCATGCGTTTTAGTAGTCCTACTCGATCAAGGGGCCGACAGATATCACTTCCGTCATATGGGAGGGATAGATCCCATCTACATCACTCACATCCCTCCACATAATTCATTACATACCCAGTGATCGCCTTTATAGTCCACCCTGTTACAGGTGACGTTTGACGATAAGGAACCGTAGTAACTTTAGGTCTAAGGACGATTCATATCAATAGTCACATGAGAAAGTTTATGACACTCATATGACAATCTATGAAACTTTCTCATGGCGGGGCATTCAGTACACATTCTCCAATGTATACCCATGTGTCAACTTGATATCACATATCCATGACTTGTGAGCTCAAGTCATCAATTGACCTACATGCTAGTCTCCATGCATTAATATTGTCCCTGAATATTAATGCTTGACTAGGAATAATTTAGTGTAGTGTTCTCTACATTATCTCACTATCGATTCAACCAATCGATATAATGTAGATAAGAACCTACTACACAAGGACATTATTATACTTAGTTATTTGGCACAAAAATGAAGTAATTATAATAACCAAACATGTCTTTATTAATGATAGAATCTGATACAAAAAGTCCCTAGTCAATTATCACATAATTGGCTCTAGGGCTCCTACTAACATAACATAGACAATGTCTCCTTCCCATGCTTCATTTTCTTCCTTATTCAACTTCAATTTATTATCGGCATCAAGCACTAAAATGTTAGCACAATACCAAAACAATATCATCCCATTCCCCGTCAAAGATCAAAACTTCGGCACGACTTGATATTTTGAACCTTACTACTATGAAATCTTTGCAATGCCAAAAGATATGCTCTCGGTCGGCATATTAGCGTGTATGGTTTCTCAATTGGTTAAACCAGAGGACAATTCATTATTGAATGTTGACCCGTTAACTCAAAATAATATACAATGAAATGTGGTTTGCTTCTTTATTTTTTAAAATAATTTAATAATGTAATTTGTTTCGTTCTCTTAAATTCTTTCCGCAAGAATACAACAAAGACTGCCCTAACCAGATTCCAGCAAATGTTACCAATCTCTTTAGTAATTGCAACTGCTCAAAATTGGCCCATTACTATTTTTTTCTCTTTTTTCACCAAATTTGCTTAGCTTTTTGATGATTTGTTGTGCATCCTAGTCCTACCCACAAGATATCAACAAATACGTAAAAAAAGGTAAAGATGTCTATGCAAATATAGTTGGACTGCAATGAGGAACATACTTCATAAATATCATCTGACAGTCTCTTGCAGGCCATATTTGCTGCTCCTACACAGACAACATGTGGCTGGTGAATCATCATGAACTTGAGAACCTGGAGCTGGTCATTCTTCTTTCTCTGTTGCTCAGCAACAGTTTGGGATTTAACACTAAATGAATTAACATAAAGCACATCCACCATTTCTCCTTCTGAATCCAACATGACAATGGCAGTTGGAGATTGTCCAGATCCCCAGCAACAAGCCATTACTCTCGCTGTATGCTGATCCTCTGAATTGCTGCCATTCCACTGGAAAGGGGCCATAGAGACCTTGCTCCGGAGTTGCCTCCCATATTCCACACGAAGCCAATACTTGGCTCTAGTTGTCAATAATGAACGAGCTTCCTTTTCCATAGATGGGAATAGATAAGTGAAAAATGAATCTTTCAATATCATTTCCCGCTGGTCATTCCATGACTTTGCAGATCTACTGACACCTTCACTCAGATAACAATCAGAAGCATCACTTAATAATTTATTTTGAACATCATCAGGTAATTTAATTGTGACTTTAAGCAAGTTGTCTTCTTCACCCTTCTGAATAAGCAGCCACTGACCATCCACAAACTTTGATAAAGGCTTATTTCTTAGCCATTTTACACCTCCAAGCAGATGATAGGCATCAATTTGTTGATTTCCTTGATGAGTAGGACTGGTTGATACAACAGCCTTCTCCATGAAGATTCTGCGCACATGTTTTTTAACATTAGGCTCATAGGCAATCTCCACAGATGCCTGCCAGAGAATCAAATTTAACATGCAAACATAAGGGGTCCAGGAAGCTTCATATATAACATTACAAGTGTATTGTATAGCAATGGTACAGGATATCAAACCATTTGTCTGGCTCCTCTAAGCACGTCTTCATGGGTTTGAAACGTTGAACATATATAATTTGCAGCCACTTCTTCAGGAGATTCTTTAGTATCTTCAACTTCATCAGAAATCTGAAAGGGAGGAAAGTAGCTTGATGGGTGAGTAAAATAATTTAGGAACATTAACATGACAAAAGATTAACAATGGGACATTTACAAAATATAGAACAAATTTTAAAATTTGTTTGGAACTAACATAAAAAAGTATATGCGCGAAATTAAAATTGTGTACTATAAATGTTTCAACTATATAAAATAAGTTTTGATTTTGTTTCAGTTTTAACAAATTATTTCTTCATCCGATCATCTACTTTTTGTTTGTGAATGAATTAATAGTTTAAATATCTATGTTAAAGGTATTGGGTTCATTAGGCATTAAGTGCAGTGGCTTTAGTACTACATTAAACTCCAACTTTAGGTTCTATAATGATTTTGTATAGACCAATGTAAAAGTCATCCATTATAATGCAAGACATTTTTTAAATCCCTAATCCTTAGTTGGTATTAGAGTCGCTGTGGACTGTGGTAGAACGTCATTGTTGTTCCTGGCTTCATTCTCAAAACACCGAAATAGATATCAATTCAGGGTAGCCTAACAGCACTGAATGTTGCCACAACAATAATCCTAGTAAGCAGTGACTGGTCACAGACATAATCTTGATTAGAAAAGGTTACAGTATACAATAATCCAACCAAAAGAAGAAAAAGATGTAGTATTCAGTTGGGACTCCCTTCAATTCAGAATATTTAGTTCATTGTCTAGCTCATTGATACCCTCATCATTGTTTTTTTTAGTCTAATTCCATAGTGATTATCAAATAAAAGTTAACAATAGTTAGCATCAAAAGAGAGCTAGGTCGTCTAAAACATCTCACTAGTCAAGCCACCAAGAGTACAATTTTGGATATATCCTCATTAACATTACTTTAGCATTTTCCCAAAAACTCTTTGAGCAACATCTTGTCTTCTCCACTAGTCACTTTTGCATGGTGAAAAAAAAAAGTAACTAATGCCATTAACATAACACTAAAATTAGACCTGATAATTGTTGATTTGCCCATAGGTTGTGCTCAATTAGTTCTAAATCCCACTCTTCCTACCACACAATCATCCGCTCCATAGCTTGTGCTCCTTATAGAATCGCACAAAAATACTTATGTTCCAATAGAAAGGACTACTACTACAACAACAACTGGAATCGAGCTTTATCTCACTAGGTGGGGTCAGTTATATGGATCATTCTACGACGTTGGATTTATCTCCTAGTATATCATTATCTATATGTAAATAAATTTTATCTTATTTTATTGTGGCTAACCAAATATTTTTATCTTCCTTTTCCTTGTTTGACGTGCATAATTGTCATAGTTTCTCATTGCCTAACTCGAACATTTATTGGTCGTCTCAATTACATGTTGGTACCATCTTAAACGTGTATCTTTTTCCTCAATAAATGCAACTATAATTTTCTCTTTAATATTCTCATTTCTTATCATATTCATCTTCCTATGTTCATGCATCCGCTTTAACATCCTCATCTCTGCAACTCTCATATTTTACTCATGTGCTCAAGTCATAATCCAACATTCAACTCCATATAACACAACAAATCTAACCACCGTTTTGTAAAACTTCCCTTTAAGTTTTAGAAGCACTTTACAATCACATAGAACCAACGCTCTCCTCCATTTCACTATCCTGCTTATATTATATGTAAAGCATCTCTCTTAATCTCTCTATCCTTTTGCAAAAATGATCTTAAATACCTAAACTATTGTAAACCAAACGACTAGTTATCTCTTATCTTGACAATTATCTCATACGTCTAATATTGTTAAACTTAAATTGAATATATTTAGTCTTTACTTTATTAACTCTAAAATCTTTGACTTCTAGTGTCTTCCGCCAATATTCGAGTTTAACATTTATTCTTCCACGTATCTCATCTAATAAAATAATATAATTTGGAAACAACATGGACCACGATACTATTGTGTTTTGGATTTGTCTAGTGAGTTCGTCCATATTAGATTAAAAATATAGGAACTTAGAGTTAATCATTGATGTAACTCTATCTTTATGGGAAAGACTTCGATTAATCTGCCATTTCAATAAAAAGGACTGCCAAATATAAAAAATTCTTATATCATTAAAGAAAACTACAAAAGATGGCTGCTGACAATATTTGACGTCAAACATAAGCTAGGTTTGGATTCATAACTTAATTTTTAGGTAAGTTAGATCCTGTCATAGGAGATTGTCTATGTTGTTTAATTCATAAAAGAAAGTTTAGATTTTATATAATGGGCTTCAATGACAAAATCCCACTTTGTTAGATTTCTTTCTGGTGCTACATCACAAATACAACCTTACTGAAACAAAGATAGAATTCTAATAGAAAAAAATTAATAACAGCATACTGAATTTCTTGGACTAAACATAATTAGAAGAATATCTCCAAAACAATGTCACCTTTTCCAATGAGAGAAGCATCCCAAACGTTTCAGAACTAGCACCAAACTTGTTTGCAATCTCCCATAACCCAGCTTTACGAAAATTGGTATATGTTGATTTTCTCTTTGGCCTCTTAAATTTCCCATCGCATGTATCATCTTCACTGGGAGGAAAATGCATGTTGAACTTCGTGTCTATGTCATTAACCTCTATTTCAAATTTTGCATTATTCAATGCCAAAATCACTGACTGAAAAATTATTTTATTAAAAGAATGTCTTGCTTCATCATCAACTCTTTGGGTTTCCTCTATAAAACGTTGACTATAGTATGAACGAAGTGCATTCAACCGCTTCTGAAGCAACAGCCACTTCTTATCTAACGTCCAAATTGCCCAAAGTATCTGGAAGACAATAAAGATTCTCAATCAGGATATGCTTTGTCACCCCAGTAAAGTTGCTTATACACACTAATGATGGTATACAAAAGTTTCAAAAAAAAGGTTCATAAGCACCTTATGCCATTTGATGTGTTGAATTTCTTCTCTATCCTGCATATTATCTTCCAGATCTTTCAAAAGACTACAGCATAATTCCTTGCGATACATGCTAATGAAAGGAATCTGGGAATGGCAATCAATGAGTTACTGATCCACATTCTTGTAAATCTTAATTTACAATGATTATTTAATTTCTTACATCAAGCTTTTGCAAATGCATCATTGTCAAGACATTTTCAATTTCCTTTTTATTTATACATTGGAGTGCTTCATAGCCAACTAAAGGTGACATACTGCCATGAGTAACCATATCATAAATCCAGTGACTCTCCTCTTCTATGTTCTTATCATCTGTTGGAGGTGTACCAGTAATATCCTCAAACAACTACAAAACAAATATCATATGAAACAAGGTTATACAGATTAATCCACAAGCAACTTTGCTGCCCCCAATGTAACTATTGTACAGAAAACTAAACTGTGTCGTTACCTGAATTCTCTCAGGTACATCTGTTTCTCGTATAGCCACATCCTTTAGTGTCATGTATTTCTCTGAAAGAACAAAGTGTTCAAACTCATCTTCCAATCTTTTTTCTGCACAACTGCCATCACCAGCACTTGACGCAAGGCATTGCTTCCGTAACATAAGAAGCTCATCAACATCACCAAATATCTCTTTTGCTTCTTGTAAAGCAGATGATGAAATGCCTGGCAATTTGTGTGATTTCTTCTTTGTCAACCTTTTCTTTCTAAATAAAGTGAAGTCAGTCACTCAACTTCGAAAGAACAAAAAGAGGTAATGCATTTTATAGGATAGCAAGAGAGAGGTCATACGTTGCAAGGTCACCAACTTCATCAACATCTTCATCTACAATAAAATCTGCCATTTCATCTTCATCTCCAATAACACTCCTATCTTCTGAGTTCTCTTCTTCCTCGGCAATATCATCTGACAGCATTAATGTGCAGTGAAAACAAAGACAAAAAAATCCCTTCCAGCAAGAAATCTAGCTAAGCATAGACTGGTAGCACAAAAATTAATTACCTTCATCAAATACAAACAATCTGTGCTTAAGTTTTTCTTCAGCAGAGAATCCACCCTGACTACTCCTACCAATTGATTCTTCATTCGATAACCCATATTTCCCCTCCAACTCAATGCTCGTTCCAGTCTTCTTCAAGCGCTTAAATTTGTTAGTAACCTATGAACGGAAACCATATTGCTAAAAAAAGCTCAAAAGGTGAATCTATATTCCAAATAGAAAAATAGTTAAACGGGCAGCGAAAATACTGCTTGTGGTCGACGGAAGCCAGTAATATTGTTGTCCTCGAGCAACTCGTAATCATCCTCGTCAAGAACAAAATCCTTCTCCGATTCCCTGAAGTGCAAATCATACAGAGGATGCTAAACTACTATAAGTAAGCAAGAGAAAGATCGAGCTGCGTTACCTTTTCTTTTTCTTCTTACTCCTCCTTCTATGCCTCTCCGCGTCACTATCCTCCAGCTCTTCCTCTTCATCAACCTCGTCCACGATAAATCCATCTTGCTCGTACTCGTCATATCCCTCTTCTGCTCAAAAAGAACGATTCCGTCAAGCATTAAGCACCACAACCGAGCATCTAAACCATCCAAGAAAAAACAAAAACAAGAACCAGAACCAAATCCAAGCCCCAGGAGCTACCTTCTTCTTCGTCATTCAACTCGTCGCCACTGTAGCCAACGTTCTCCCCATCCATCTCCTCGGAAGCTTCTAATTCATCTGCACCCGAAAAAGGAACCGAAAAGAAACCAATGTTAACAACATCGAATAAGAAGCCAAACGAGAAGCGACCGGCACCTTCTTCCACCGATTCCACCACCACGCCACCCATTCCTCGTCGGTGAGAAGCAAGAGCGGAACAGCCCGCTAGAGTTGAGGAAGAGGCCCAGCGTCAGCGCAAAACCCTAATCCTTCGAATTGGAGCGCCTCCAATCGAAGAGGGCGAACGCGTGAACGTGCACCGGTGAGAGAAATGGTAAGAGAAATAGAGGGGAGAGAGCAAGCGCCGCTGCGCCGGTTTTGCTCTTTCTGTTACGGAGGAGCGGGATACAAAAAAGTCTTTAAGCATGTGCCCCTCGTTCAGGCAATTATTTACGACAAGGCCATCCACTTTTTCTAACGTGTGCTCTTCGTGTTGTTTGGATTTGTTTGCCCTTCGTGGCAGTACTGTAAGTAAATAGAAAGCAGAGGCTCGTAAACTGGGCAGGGAGGCGAAGCGCCAGAATGATTGTGCCAAAATAGGGAGTAGTTTGTTTCTGTAATTGTTCGATAACAAACAAGGAATTAAACAAATAAATATTTAATATTTTTTTAATTATTGATATATTATTTTGTGCTAATTAACCTATAGAAATATTAAATAACTAATTTAAAAATACTGATGGCATATCTTTTGAATTACTTTAACTTTTTTTTTCCCAAGACAATGCCAAAGAAAATAATATAAAATATGACGGATGACGACTCTTGAATAATTCTAGTGAAAATGATAAGTTATATGAGTTTATTAATCAAATTATAAAGTTTGATATTAATGTCGCACTTTAATCCCTGACGGCACGATCAATCCTATATATAATTTTTGAGAGATAAATTAAGAATTGAGTAAAGATATTTTTTTCTAATTTCATCACGATCGATCTTTATCTATTTTTACAAATCTATTAATCGACCCTTATCTATTTTTATAAATCTACTATGTGATGACCAACTCGGTATACCCATGGGCGGAGCGGAGCCACCCATGGGTAGGGTCAGCTCCAGCCCCACCTTCTTTTCAAAATATACATGTATTAATTTTTGATTTAATTAATTTTTAAATCCATCAAATTGAGTATTTAGAAAAAAATAATAAAATCTAGAATGAAAAATAAATAAAATAGATATTATTAAATCTATCTATCTATCTATCTATCTATCTATCTATTAATATCTATAAAATACAATTTTACATGCAGACTTGGTATTCACAGGGAGCTTGGGATTCCCGCCTAAATCGAATATAAATTTTCTAAATAAAAAATTTTTAATTAAAAATACAAATTCAAAAGAAAATATATAATTACAAATCCTAAAAAGAAAAATTCATATCTTAATCCAAAATTAAAATTTTAAAAAATAATTTATCAAATTCAAAAAAGATAATTCAAAAAATAATTTTGATGTAAGAAAAATAATAGTCCCACATCTAAAGTTACCAAGGTGAATTACACACAGAGCAATTATAAAAATGGACAAAGAATGGTAAAACAACTCATACCTTTCTCGGCCTTTTGGCTAAGATCAAGTGTAGTATCTGTTCTTATCAGTTTAATATCTGATATGTGGGTCATTGGTCCACTTTGATATTAAATTAATTTTTATATGGAGGATGACCCATCATAGTAGCTTGCTACTAGGGTTTTTTTGTGTCGCCCGTGTGTAGCACTATAGCACAGGTCTGGCACACCCCTATCAAAGCAAAGTAAACTTTAGATCGCATTCATATCCACCACCATTATAAAATTTATGATCACCATTAATATCTTATATTATAAAAAATAATACTATATCTTACATTACCACAAATCCATTGTGTAAGATTCCCGTGCATCGCACGGGTATTATACTAGTTATTAACATAGATGCACGGGTATTATACTAGTTATTAACATAAAATGAGGATGTTGAGTTTAAATTAGATAGGATGTGAATTAAAGTTAATGATCTGAGGAGATAAATAGTATGTTATTCAAATTAGAATTAATTTGATCGAGTTATGATCCAATTAAATTATAAATTAAATTAATTTGATCCATTTAAAATAATTAAGATATTTTTAAAAAAACCTTCTCATCCTTCTTTGTTTTTTTTCTCAGCGCGTATACTAGCAACCACCGTTATATATCACCCTCCTCCATGCACCAACAACTTCATGTGACAACTCTTAGATCAAGGGGAATCATAATTTTACTTATTTTTTAATCTTGTTATATTCTAGTTCAAAGAGATTATTATAGGTACAAAAATCAATTTAGCACGAGATAAATAATTTTTTTATTGATATTGAAAAATAATTAGTTAATTTGAATTAATTATGATTCGTTGTATATGTTTGATTTATGGTCGTCTCAGATGAACATTTTATTCATTTGATTTAGTTTAATTTTCGTCCCATATATTACGCTAATATTATTTATTGATTGATTTATTGTTGTAGATTTTGAAATTGTGCGACTTTGAAATAAAATGTAACAACTTTAAAATTATTTCAATATTTAGAAATAAATTATGATTATTTGAGTTGTCATAATATTGGACAATAATATTTATGAAATTTTCATTTTAGATTTTGTTTAAATTTTAATATTTTAAATTTTGGATGACGATAACCCCCAGGTAATTATGAATCTTGGCTACGCCCCTAGGTATACCTGAGACAAATGATAAAGTTTGATAGCATTAAGAGATGATAATGACAATGACATGCAATAAGTGTTCAAATGATGCCCGATGGGTGCCCAGGGTAACAATGTCGTGGCTAGGGCATTCAATGATAAAACAGGCATATGGAGTTTGAGACTCAACCTCAACACATTATAGAGGATTTTTCCTTTTAATGGATAGCAGACCCGAGAAAGTTGACTGTTAGGTGTTAAGATGGGTCTCCGCGATTGTTTTCCGATTATCTGGTGGCCTGTGAGAAAATTCTATGGGGCTAGTCTGATCACCTAGGATTAGACGAGTCGAACGTTTGGATATCTAGTGTCGACTAAAAAAAATCATGTCTCGCGAGTGCAGATGAGTTGGTACTTGGGCATGACTTCTCGTAAAAGAGGCATTATTCAATTCCCGACAGGTGCAAATACTATTTCGAGTTATCTCTTGCTCCTATCTAGGAAGGTCGCTTTGCTAAGGCTGAATAAACATCCATTGTTTATTCCCTTCCAAAGTGAATGAGCACGCCAGGAGAGATTGCTAAGATGACGACTTCACCGTTAGTGTTCAAATGATGATTAGGTACATACATTTTTACTAATAATTGCTCCCACATATTGCATGTGTAATATCATACATAAATACGCATAAATTTTATTTCATCCTAAGATAAGAATTTATTTCGTTGAAATTTGAAATCTTAATTTTAGAATTATAAAAATATAATTATAAATTAAATTTTCAAATTATCTTTTTTGAATTTGATAAATTATTTTCTAAAATTTTAATTTTAGATTCAGATTTGAATTTTCCTTATTAAGATTTATAATTATAGATTTATCTTTTGAATCTGTATTTTTAAGATTTATGATTTTATTTTTTTGGAATTTGACGGATAAGAAGTTGAAATTACTAATAAGCCTTGAAATTTAGTAAGATGAAGTATGTCGATAAAGGAGCTTGATTACTTGAACAACAAGTTTGTTCAAGCAATCACTCAATCGAAAAGTAAGATGATGAAGTATGTCGTTCGGGAAGTTTTTTCTATCCGGATTAGTTTTAATCAATAAAATTTTAATCCGAAGATATTGGGAGGAATCCCAACGCCAACAAAAAGATGATAAATCACAGTAAATGGAAGGAACTTATTCTTAATGGATTTGAATCTTATTGTTGTGATACAATTCTACCATCCTAATACCAAGCTATGAATAAAATGGTAAATAAATCAAGTCAAGTAAGTTTTAAGGTGTTTAAACTTTTTAATAAGATAATAGAGTCAAACAAAATTAAGTCATTAAAATAATTATTCAAGTTTAACTTAATTTATTTTTTATAAGTTTGATTCGTTTAAATATTTTTGAACTCTATTCTAATTTATTTGATTGCTTAAAATTTTTATTTATTCCATTAGATATCTATATATATAAAAACAAAACAGTTTTCTAAAAATAGTAACTACTAACTTTCTCATGTAAATAACATATCCATAAATAAAAAATCTAAGAAATGAAAATGTCTCAAATTCTATCTATAGATAAATCATTATCTCTTCATTTTAAAAAGTTACTTTTTTTTTAAAATCATAACGACTTAAAATATAATAAACTTTTTATATTATCTTCTTAAAATTATAAAAGTATTTAAATTATTTTTAAAATTCTAATATAATATATTAATAACTTTTAATTATGTCTTCATTTTAAAATGTCAAATCTTCATTAAAAAAATTAATTATTTTTTAAATCATATCACTTAAAAATGATAAAATTTTGATATTATCTTCTTAAAATTATAAAAATATTTAAATTGTTTTTAAATTTTGATATAGTGTATTAATAACTTTGAATTCTATCTTGACTCTAAAAAGTCAAATCTTCATTTTAAAGATTAATTATTTTTTAAATCATAGTCACTTAAAATATGATAAACTTTTGATATTATCTTTAAAAATATTTAAATTATTTTTAAAATTCGGATACACTATATATATATATATATATATTTGATCTCCTACATATCGCGCGCTGCGGACCGCATGCGGACCACGCCTGATCGATCACCGGACCGATCAGGCGTTGTCAAGTTCACTGCTACCTAGAGTTCACCGTGCCGACGGGTTCACCGCTACCCCTAGGGTTCACCGCACCCCCTAGGGTTATAGTTTTGTTCGGGAGCGACGGCCGAAGGCCGCCGATGGTGTCTGATTGATGATCGGAGGTACGCTGACGGTTCACCACTACCCTAGGGTTCACTGCGCCGACGGGTTCACCGCACCCCCTAGGGTTATAGTTTTGTTTGGGGGCGGCGGCCGAAGGCCGCCGATGGTGTCCGATCGACGATCGGAGGTACGCCGACGGGTTCACCGCTACCCAAGGGTTCACTACGCCAATAGGTTCACCGCTACCCCTTGGGTTCACCGCACCCCCTAGGGTTATAGTTTTGTTCGGGGGCGGCGGCCAAAGGTCGCCGATGGTGTCCGATCGACGATTAGAGGACTCGCCGACGAGTTGGGATACGGGAGACCGATCAAGCGGCCTGCCTGATCGGTTAGGGACGTCCCTGACCGATCAGGCAGCGCGGTCCGCACGCGATCCGCAGGAGATCACTCCTCTCTCTCTCTCTCTCTCTCTCTCTCTCTCTCTCTATATATATATATATATATATATATATAGAAATGCTATGCTGCGGACCGCGTGCGCGACAACGCCTGATCGGTCCCGTGACCGATCAGGCGTTGGCCTGATCGGTCACGAAAAGGCTCGGGGAGTCCTCTGATCGTACCGGCGGCCTCCGGGCGCCGCCCCTGAAGAAAACTATAACCTAGGGGGTGAGCGATGAACCCTAGGGGGTAGGGTGAACCCGTCGAGGTACGGTGAACCCCTGGAAGTACGCTCCTGAGCCTTCCCGAGCCCCTCCGTAACCGATCAGGCCAATGCCTGATCGGTCCCGTGACCGATCAGGCATTGCCTGATCGATTACGGAGGGGATCGGGAAGGCTCGGGAGCGTACCTCGACGGGTTCACCGTACCCCGACGGATTCACCCTACCCCCTAGGGTTTATCGCTCACTCCCTAGGTTATAGTTTTGTTCGGGGGCGGCGGCCGAAGGCCGCCCGTACGATCGGAGGACTCGCTGAGCCTCTCCGTGATCGATCACCGTACCCCGACGGGTTCACCGTACCCCGACGAATTCACCCTACGCCCTAGGGTTCATCGCTCACCCCCTGGGTTATAGTTTTGTTCGGGGGCGACGGCCGAAGGCCTTCGGTACAATCGGAGGACTCGTCGAGCCTCTCTGTGATCGATCACCGTATCCCAACGGGTTCACCCTACCTCCTAGGGTTCATCACTCACCCCCTGGGTTATAGTTTTGTTCGGGGGCGGCAGCCAAAGGCCGCCGGTACGATCAGAGGACTCGCCGAGCCTCTCCGTGACCGATCAGGCAGTGTTTGATCGGTCATGGGACCGATCAGGCATTGTCGCGCATGCGGTCCGCAGGACGCGGTCTGCAGCATAGCATTTCTCTATGTATGTATATATATCTAAGTTTTCTAAATGTAGTAACTACCAAATTTCCTGCTTAAATAATGTTTTCATAAATAGAAACCCTAATCCATAGAAATACCCTGAATTTCATACATATTAATTTTTTTTTAAATTTTGAAAAATGTATTAATTTATATATATAAGATTAGGACATCATCCTCTTTTTATAAAATTTAATAAATAAAAATGTTTATAAAAGTTTGATATAATATATTAATTTATATATATATAAGGTTAGGACATGATTCTCATTTTATAAAATTTAATAAATAAAAATGTTAATATATATTTAATATAGAACAAGTGAACAGATTAATATAAAATAATGTTTCAATGCCTTTATTTTATTTTCTTTTTAGTTTGTATCACACACACAATGTCAGTGAATCATCCTCTTTTTATAAAATTTAATAAATAAAAAAGTTATATATGTGTGTGTGTGAGTGATTAAGCTTCACCTTTCGAACGAATAAAATATTTTATTTTCCGATTTGGATCGGGTCGATAATATTCTTGACCATCCCACTATTAATCAAAGCCTGTTTTTGGCTTTGGTTTGAAGTCAATAAAAAATATCCTAAGAGTATTGACATATGCTCAATTTCCAATGAAATTTATCTAAAAACAAGATATATGTGAATGGGTTTCAAGGAAACAATGATTTTCAATTGGGCGTATTTTTTTCTTTCCTCCTGGATGTGGATATTTGTGCTATCTAAGATGTTTATTAAATGTCATCTATAATGCAAAATGCTACGATGATATACCTTTTATAAATAATGTTCAGTATCATTCCTTTCGCGATGCTTGTTATGCATTGAGATTGCCAAATGATGACAAGGAGTATACTGATGGTATTGTCGAGACAAGTTAATCGGCTTCAACACAATCAATGAGAAAGCTTTTTACTATGCTATTGTCTTCGAACTGCATCAGTTGACCTGAAGTAGTTTGGGAGTCCTGTTGGACATACTTATCAGATGATATTTTATACAAGCAACGAAACTTTCTAAAATGCCAATGTAAGAACTAAATATTGATCTAACTTTTATTTTATAGAAATTTAAACAAACATTAACTTTTATTTTACAGAATTACAATTAAACGATGAAGAAATTAAGAATTATGCTTTGTGAAAATTGAAAAACTTTTGTGTAGTTGTGGAAAGAGTCTACGTGATTTCCAATCAATGCCATTTCCCAGTGATTAATATTTGCTATCTTCACGAAATAGATTAATATAAGATGAGTTGTGTTTAGATAGAAGAGTTTTATCAGAAGAATATGACTACATCCTGAAAAATTTAAAATGCGAACAATGTCATGTATATGACACTGTGATGGTTGCAGTTGATTTAAACAAGAGTGGAATGCTCTTTGTTTATGGTTATGGAGGAATTGGAAAAATGTTTTTATGGAAGATGCTATCAACAACCTTGAGATCAAAGAGAAAAATTATGTTAAATGTGGTATCACATCTCTTCTTCTTTCTGGTGGAAGAACTGCTCATTTTGACTTTATAATTCAATTTATTCCTAACGAAGAATCAACATATTATATCAAATAAGGGAGCCCTCTTGCAGAACTCATTGTTAAATCCAAACTTATCATATGGGATGAGGCTCCAATGATGCACAAGTTTTACTTTAAATCATTGGACAGAAGTATGTGTGACATATTGAGATTTGCAAATCCTTCAAGCCGTCAACTCTCTTTTGGAGCAAAACTATATTCGGTAGTGATTTTAGACAAATTTTGCCAATTATTCCGAATTGTAGCAGATATGATATTGTTCATGTAACTATTAATTCGTCGTATTTGTAGAGACATTATAGAGTTTTGAGATTGACTAAAAATATGCGACTTTAGAATTTAGCTTCTGATGAATATGGTGATGAAATCAAGAGATTTTCTGATTGAATTTCAAATATTGGATATGGAAAAATTGAAGAACCAAATGACAACTATGCGATGATTGATATTCTAGATGAAATATTGTTTAAAGATAGTGATGATCCCATTGCAATAATCATCAAGAATACATATCCATTGTTTGATATATAGTACAATAATTGATATAACATACTTCCAACTGTTGGGTATGGCTTGGCGGGTTTCCTTAGCGAAAACTTGGTCGTCCTTGAGAGACCTCTCCATTTCTACAGATTAAAAAAATAATCCGAATGGTGACCCGTCTCTCAACGATCATCTCGTTCCGTATTGAATGATCCAAATTACAACTCGGCCAATCACAAAGATCGAGCCTTGTAATTTGCTTGACCGTTCGACCGCGGAAAAGGCGACGAGTGGATCGCCGACTTTTGTATTTATGGTCGGGGTCTAATTATTTAATTATTGGCTATGATACAAAATCAAAACAATTACATAATTAACATGAAATGACGAGACAATTAAAACATGACACATAATTAATAAAGGAGCTTGGGAAAGAATTATACCTTCCCGATCACCTCGCGGCCTTCTACCTTATGTCCCTCCCTTCCCGAACGTCGTGTAGGCGATGATCTACCGGGAACCGAGATCACCGAGGCACTCCAATCGAGCTCTTCTCCTTGACTTGGCCGAAACACCAAACCCGAGCTTCTAGGGTTTTCTCGCCGCAAGCCTATGGCTCCCTCTCCCTTGTGTCGCCGGCCACAACCGGCCACCACAGCCCCTCTGGCCGGTAGCAGACCTTGAGAAGGAGGAGAAGAAGATGAAGAAGGAGATATATCTCCTTTTCCCTCTCCCAACCAGCCGCACAACCTCCCTTTTCTTCTTCCTTGCGGCGCCGCCGCACCTCCTCTTGCGCCACCTCCCTTCGGCCGTCGACCCTTGCTCCCTCGCCGCCTACCACCACAAAGGCAAGGGAAGATCCCTTCCTTATCCCTGGTGATCCCAGCCGAGTGTTGATGGAGAAGGGAGGAAGAAAAGAGAAGGAGAAGAGCCTCCTTCCCTTTGCGCCGGCCGAAACCTAGAGGAGAGAGAGAGAGAGAGCTTGGGAATTAACTCTTGGATTCAGCCTTGGTTTCATGATCTCCTTGGGTATTTATAGGGCTAAGGTAGGGACCAAGAGGAGGAGTTGGATCTTGGCCCACCAATGGATCTAAACCTGATCTATTAATTAAGATTCATTCCACCAAAGGATCTTAATTGAACTTCCTCACCAACCCCCATATTTTCATATGGGCTCCGCGTATTATGAGTCGTCCATCCCCCCGTGTTGGGACCGGGTGCATGTTGACAAGGATACGGGTTCGTAAAATTTTAAATTTTTACGTGCAGCGGAAGAATTAGCATAAAATAATTTCTCAAATTACTTTAACCACGTATCTGGCATGCAACCTTATGATGTGTTGACATGATCATAAATTAAAACTTTGCGGAAAAGTAAACTAATTTACTAAGTACCTCACGTAACTCGAAGTAAGGGACGAGATCCAACCGTAGCGTCCCTTGGAAGCTCCGCCTCTATTCGCGTCCACGCCGAGTTCTTTTTGGGATGACTTCGCAAAGTCATGAGTTTTGTGCCGACGAGAACTACTAGATTCTCTAAAGGCACAACTAGAAGATCAAGAGAGAAGAAAGGAAACTAACCACCAAGTAACGGAATCAAAATTCCGGGAAGAGAGAAGTTGTGACCCGCTTCTTCTTCTTCTTCTTTGGCTCCTCCTTGGTTGATGTTGCTCACGCCAACCCTAGAGGGATGGATGGTGCGCCGGCCCTAAGGGGAGCTTGGGGCGCCGGCCCTAAGAGGAACAAGGGGCGCCGGCCCTAAGGGGAAGAGAAAAGGAGAGAATAAGAGAGAGAGGGAGAGAATTAATCTCTTGATTACTCAATTGATTGGAATTCAAGGCTAGCCTTTGGTTCCTTTATATAGTAGCCTCTCCCTTGCCAAGTCTCCCTCTTAACGGAATTTTCATAAGAAATTTATCCTATAAATTCTCTTATGAATTATTCTGTTTAAGCCAAGTTTTATTATAACTAACTTTATAATAAAACAAATACTTCTCTCTTTTAATTATGGAATAAAATTTGTATAAAATTTTCTTATCATAGATAAATCAATTCATAATTGATTTTACAAATTAAAATTAAACCAATTCATGGTTCATTTTAATTTCCATAAAAAGAATAAATTTCTACAAATTTCTTTATAAATTTCTTTATATATCAATTTATTTATCCATAATTTTATAAAACAAATCGCGCTAGATTTATTTTATTAATTAAACCAAATAAATTGGTTTCTCCCCTTTGTATTGGCCGGCCAAACCAAGAGGGTGGACACCCTCTTTGGCCGGCCAAACCGAGCCGAACCCATCGCGAATTAAACTCATTTAATTCGCCCAATAAGCCTTCAAAAGACTTAGCCATTTTTAGCTTCCATTGTGCCTCTGATAAATTCAGATTCGACTTATTTCTCTTGATCGGAAAATCCAATTTTCAACTCGTTTTAAATCCCTCGGATTACTCGTAGTGCGTGTGACTAAATATGCTTTCGATTTATGTTGGCCGTCTATAATCAACCAATTATAGAACGATCATGAGTGACACCTAGTAGTACATCATGACCCCCAATTAATCGAAAGATCAACGGTTGACCTCAGAAGTAATTCTGAAACCCTTCAGCAGCTCTAATGAATCGTGCCCCATTCCCTTCACCATCTTATACCCACTTGGTTCAGGACATGGTCTGTTTGTGTCAGTCCCCACTAGACTGACTACGTCACACCTAGCCCAAGTAGTGTCTTTCTCGTCCTTTGGATTTCTAATTACTCTCATGTATTTAAGAGACTCATACTCTAAACATGATATGCTCTGGCCAGAGGCTTTGAGTAACAATCCGACGATAGGCCTGGGTATACATCTCCTCGCAAGGAGTGGTGAATCCTTTGTAGGTTGTTCAAACATCTTCGGGCACTTCGGCTTATACCCAATCATCCTGGGTCCACACCTCCTTGGAGATGTTTGCTTAAGATGTTAAAGTATAAGTCTCCATGACCAAGATGACTTGAACACCGCAAGTCAAAGGAACATCGCACTTAAGCTGCAGTAATAACTTCATTGACATATCTATATGTAGATTACCATATGAAGTTTTACGGCTAGTCACTCTAATGAACTAGTTCCCTTAACTAGCATTCATGTTTATCTCCGGACATCCCAATGTCACTAGCCAGTGAGAATCAGCTGATTAGAGAATAACCCATGCTAGTCTCAACAGAATTGATAGTGTCCGTTTTTATCAATTCATCGACTAGGGATATTTTCAATACTTCACAATTGCACATTTAGAGACAATCACTAGTTGTGATCCCATCACAAATTCTCTTATGCTGTGAATTGTATTGCGGACATTCAGTAGATGAGTTTAAGATCCCAATCAAATACACAAACATGTATACTCAAATAGTGAATTATCATTTATTAAAATAAATGTTTACAATCATCAGGCGATTGCCTTAGGACACTTCTCTCATATTACTAACACTCCGCGTATTACGAGTCGTCCATCCCCCCGTGTTTAAGATATCGAATGTACATTAATTAATTTAAATTACTGACAATTCAAATTAATTAACTTCTGAATCCTTGATTAGTACCTCTCAACTTTATCATCATGTCGGATCAAATCCACCTGCAGAGTTTAGTATGATGAACCTTTTGAGCTCATCAAGGGGGCATCATCATCCCAACTCACCAGGACACAGATTCCGTCAATAATCAACAACACATCATATTATTAATATTATCTCCCAACTTATTGGGTCTATCGACCTAACATAATATATCTCGCCTATTGGTAAATCAAAGAGACAATAATTAATAATATATGCCCGTTATTATATCGGGATTAAAGGATCGTACTCCATAAGAAAATCTGAGGTCCTATCCAATTATCAAGTCAGTACAAATTGGATAACCTCTAGTTTTGGTCCTGCTCAATGTACTCAAAGCACACTAGTGTAATTCTATGGTCAAGACCAACCACACCTTATTACACTACAACCATCCCGATGGTTTGTCCAATTCCATCTCGGTTGTGAGCCTCTACTTATACTAGGCAAGGAACTGATAACATGATCTTCCGTGTGACACCACACACCATGTTACCTATTATGCGAAGTAATGGACTTTATACATGTACTAATATAAACAAGCACCTAGTGTAGTTGTGATTCTCTTTTCAAAATGAAGATGTTCATATATATAAAAGAAGCATGTCTTTCAGTATACACATCTTACACCAACATAGAGCTATATTAACACCCATTATTAATATTGTCAAGTCCATAAATGATTACATGATATCACTGAACAATCGGAGGGAAAGTTCTATTTAAGTTCTAATTCAACATGTCATTCGAATAAAAATACTGATCTATTGCACGACGTTCATATACTTGAATTCTTAAATGGAATTAGATGCTCTGGAGTTCCAAATTATGAACTACATTTGAAAGTTAGAACTCATGTTATGTTGTTACGGAACATAGATCATTCTCTTTGATTATGCAATGGAACTAGATTAATCATCACGAGACTTGGTAATCATGTTATTGGAAGGAAAAATTCTTACAGGAAATAATGCAGATCATAAAGTTTTTATTCCAAGAATGTTATTGGCCCTTTTTTTACCCCTTCTGATCTAAGACTTCCTTTTAAGTTTCAACGAAGACAATTTCTGTTGATTGTTTTATATGCAATGTCGATTAACAAAAGTCAAGGACAATCATTATCTTATGTAAGACTTTTTTTTAACAAATTCATTTTTAATCATGGCTAGTTGTATGTCACTGTATTCAGATTTACAAATCCGAAGGCTTTCAAAATTTTAATATGTGATGTAGACAGTAACCAAGAAACCTTGATGATTAATATTATATTTAAGAACATTTTTCATAATTTATAATAATACTTTTTGCATATTAAATGTATTAGTCACAATCAAATTAATTTATTTTTACATTTTAATTGCATTGTAAAAAAATTCATATTATCTAATTTTTTAATCATATTTTATACGAGATATTATCCATACATCACAAGTTACAAATCTTATGGGTCTCAAAATTTTAATATGGGATTAGACGGTAACCAGAAAAATTCGACAATAAATATTATATTTAAAAAAGTTTTTTATAATTTATAATAATATTTTTTGCATATTAAATGTATTAGTCATAGTCATATTTTTTTTATATTTTAATTGCATAGCCAAAAAAATTCATAATATCTAAGTTTTTCTCATATTTATACTAGATATAACCCGTACACCGCATGTATGGAATACTAATAACTTTATAAAAATAAAAAAAATTCTAAAAATAGTAACTATCAAACTTTCCCCTCAAATAACATCTCTAAAAATAAATGTTTTGGATACCTTTTTCAATGCCACTCCTTTCCAGTTTGATTCCTCAAGTTACCCGAAAGAAAATTTTTGGGCATTTCAAGTGTAGTTGGTTCGATGCTACAAGTTATATCTACATTTATCTTCGACATGGAAAATACATATAACTATTTGTTTTATAATATTTTTCTTAAAAAATTATTTACTATATTTTTTGACAATGTCGTTGTTTAAAATAATTTATACTTTTTTATCTAGGGTTCACGGATTCATGCCATTATCAAAAAGTAAATTCTGAAAAGTGTTAAGTTAAAATTAAAAGAAGGGCCTCTTTATACTACCAAAGATGTGATAGTTGAAAATTGTAATAGTTGAAAATTCCATGACATTGAAAACAATGATTAACAAGTTCAAAATCAACTTTGTTCAAAAAACTCAAGTTTGAGAAATATTTGATAACATGTTTCCATCGTTTATCTATGAATTCAAGTCCTTTGCTCAATTAAAAAGTAAAAAAATAATTCTTTTAAGTAAGTTACTTTTATCTTTTTTTTTCAGATTACTTATTTTGGTAATTCTTTAGATTAATTTCTAATTTATAACTGCTATATTATAATTTATTTCTCCATTAGATGTAATAGGCAAAATTGTTGCCCAAAATGCCCCCAAAATAAAGAGATTGATGATAGATTTACAAAACTAATCAATATTATGGTTGAATATATTGAGTAAGTAAAATTAAGATTCATAATTTTCTTCATGTTTTGCTCCCTAAAAATTATTTGATCATATAATTTTTTTAAGGATAATCAATTGTCATATACACTAAGGGAGATTTTGTTAATGATATAATGAGTTACTCAGTTAAATCATTACACTACAAAAAAAAATTACATTCTCGACGGAATTCCATCGGTAAACGCACTTACCGACGGAATTCCGTTTACTGACGGAATTTTCTCCGTCTGAGTGAAATTCGTCGGTAAGGAATTACCGACAGAAATTTCGTACCGTTGGTAATATTTCCGACGGAATTTTATTTCCATCGGAAAATTGGTCTGACAGAATGGAAAATTCCGTCGGAAATTTCCGACGAAAACCATAATTCCATTAGAAATTCCCGACGAAAAAGGCAATTTTCAGTCGGAAATTTCCGACGGAATTACGATTTCCGTTGGAAATGACTTCGATATTTTCCAATGGAATTATTATTCCGTCGGAAATCTGCTAGTAAATAAAAAAAATTCGAGATTTAATTTGTATTTGGGTAATACCATATATACATTTTACAATAACTACAATCCAGTCAAACTAAATATACAAACCGTCACATTCACAACATCAATCACATTCAAAATAATATACAAACCATCACATTCACTAGATCAATCACATTCAAAACAATATACAAACCATTTCACATACAAACATCCTATACATAAAACTATCAAACATTCTACACATAAAGCTATAAAATATCCTATGCCAAACTATCAAACATCATATAAATATTCAAGCATATCCAATACAATAAAAACTATTAAACAACTATAAACATAAGCAAAAACAACTACAAACATATCCAAGATACCTGAAAGGGTGGTCGACAGGTAAAATTTTTTGATGATTATCAAATCAAGATACCTTCCCACTACAAGATAATGAAAATGTATCAGAATCTGCCATGCAATGTGAGCATACTAATTTACCAGCTGTGCTCCATCCAGATAACATTGAGTATACTAGAAAATCACTGATTGTTCATAATAATGCAGCTTGCAAATGAAAATTTGTTTTACTTGCAACATCATAAGTCATTGAGCCTACATTCCATAATCCATTCAACTCAACAATTAGAGGTTGAAAGAAAATATCTATCTTATCTTTAGGATTGGTTGGACCAGGAATTAGTACAGTAAGGAACATAAATTCGTCTTTCATGCACATCCATGGAGGTAAATTATAAGATGTCAATATTGCTGACCAAGATGAATATTGCTATCCCAACTGACCAAATGGCTGAAAATCATCTACAGAAAGGCCCAATCTAACATTCTGAGATTTCATTGCAAATGAAGGATATACAGTATCAAGATGTTTCCATGCAGGGGAATCACAGGGATGCAACATAATACCCGCTTCGTGCTCATGCTCATGATGTCACACCATGTAGCTTGCTGTAGTGGCAGATGCATATAAGCGTTGAAATCTAGCAGTTAACGGAAAATAATACATGACTTTCAATGAAATATTTTTCTTCTTCTTCCCTGGTATACGAGTACGATGCTTATAACGCGGATGACTATAAATTTGCATTCATTCAGTTCATTGTCTTCATTCCCATATATCATGCAGTTATTTAAACAACAATTAATCTTTTCTACAGGCAAACCTAAACCTCTAACTAATTTCTTTGTATTGTAGAAGCTATCAGTCATTATGTTATCAGCAGGGAGTAACTCTGACATTAATTGACATATTCATCATAACATCTTTCTGAAAAATGATGTTCTGCTTTCATATTTAACAACCTTGCAGTAGCTGATAACTGAAAATGACCACAACGAATGCCTTCCCATAATTCTTTTTCATTAGACTTTAACATTTCATATAATTGTTGATATTTAAGTGTAGGTATTTCATCTATGTTGGAATAATCAGTTGTATTCATCGCATCTTGAACCATTGATTGCATTGCAATATCATTAGTTGATGGTTCGAGGGACACAACAAAAGTATCAGATGATGAACCAACAGAAGGGCCAATTGATTCATATACATAAGGTTCTCCGTGACAGTACCAATTATAGTAGTTTGGCACAAACCCATTCCTACAAATATGTACTCACACTGTATCCTCATCACGGTAGTTTATATTTCTGTATTTTCTATTATTACACGGACTCTTTAACTTATCACCATCCATACATTCTGGATGACTCTTAGCAAAGTTCATAAATTATTTAAGATCAGTAATAAAATCATCTCTGATAAATCCATTGTCTAATCGGTTGTAATCCAAGCCTTGTTCATATACATTGTTGCCTAATTAGAATAAAATTAAAATAAATTTATTAAGATATACCTAAATTATTCTAATGAAAGCAAGTATCATGGTGTTAGTAAGATATACCTAAATTCACTATAAGAAAAATACTTATTAACAATGGTTTTTCATCGTGTCGTATGCTAAAAAAACTATTGTTAAATGATGTGTTGTTAAAAGTGGTGCTAAAAAATAACAGTTAAAAATCGTTGTCTTTTAATGTGATCGACAACAGTTTAACAATAGTATTAAACCGTTGTTTTTGTGTGATTTAAACAACAGTTTGACAACAAATAATATATTTACAAAACTATTATCTTATATTTAAAAAATAAATTATTTAAATAATTAAAAAATATTAAGCAAACACACTTCAAACTATATATTAATCAAACTTTATATAAAATTAGTCCAAACATCATCACAATATCATTGATCAAGAACCTATATGCACGAATTATAATGGATATGTCATCAATATACTTATAATCTACCAACAATTAAACCAAAAAAGTATATATCCATATTCCACAAACTTCTGACCCAAGTTTACAACTAAATAGTATCCATAACAGATAGAGAATCACACTTATGAATTCTAATATAACTTGCATTGTTGAATCAAATTTCTCCTCTTGTGCATCTTCTAAGATATCATTTCCTGTCTGTGAAAACAAAAATCACATATATGATAAGTCAATTCAACAACAATTATTTACTTGCAATAAATCTGTAGAAAGTTGTTGAGGAAAGATAAAGACCTAGTATATTGCGAATCATGGGGAATCTGTCGCTAAGTTGCTTTACTTTTCCCTGAATGCCACTGAAAGTGCTTCTTTGAGCTAACAATATACCCTTCATTTCCTCAGCTTGACTGGTCACTTCGTCAATCTAATAAATGAAAAAAAGCATTCAAAATATTTTCCTCATCTATATACAAAAATAATTAAAATAAAATAAAATACAATTGCTACCTACCATTCAACCATCTCTGAATATTACATAAATCCACTTACCTGAGAAATACTTCCATGTATAGCAGCACGCTCTCTCAGTAAATTTGGTGCTGATTGTGTGCTACCTGATGCCTGCTCATTAATAGTTAGCCAAAATAAGAATTGGAATCTGAATTTTCTCTAGTTTAAACTAGAAGGAAAATCCGAGAAAGAAAGTCAAATCAAACTAAAATACAACTGAAGAACTAGATTGAGCAATTTCCCTAAAGGCACTCTTCTTTCTTCAAAAATACCAACTAACATCCCAGAACTCAACATTACCTACAAGCAACTTAATAATAAAGGTATCTTCTACTTATCTTACATTAACCATTGGTGAGCAATGAAATTTTATTACAACCTAAACAATGACAGAAATGTTTAGTAGCAGGTTCTTCCTAACAATGACCAAACAAACTTGATGAATTCTTCATTTGGTAGTGGTTAACTAGCATGAATATAAAAGTCAAACGAGTAGTTTCATTACACTATGATACACTAGACAGTGTTAATCAATACTGAGTAACATTATCTATATTTTTGTAAAATTACATAAATAATAAAATGGCATATGAACACTGTGGGTTCCACTTTATACAAAACAAAATTACTACAATAAAAGCCCAAAGTTATGTTGAATAAAACAAAAATTATTTACAATGACCAATACATATTAACTTTGAATGTACATAAAAATAATCAAGGAAAAAAACAAGATTACTGACATGAACAATGAGCTATGATTTTCTTTGTGTTCAGACAACTATCATACGTAATATGTGTTGATACTTGTCAATGTACATTCAAGATATCAATTTAGAATAAAAAAATCTTTCAAGATGATACACACCTATTGTAGCAGCGCCAAGATAGTAGGATACTTAGCAATGTGAACTCCTAGTAACATATTATTTCATAACAAATATCAATAAGATTTTGTTATTTTAAATTATTTTGTATCTTGAATCTTTTAGTTACTGTGACTATTTTAAGTATTGTATAACACTAACTTATTTCAAATTTTCTTCTTTCATCTAACAATAATACTAACTTTATGTATTCTATAAGTTTTAATTTAAAATAAAAGAAAAGAGTATCAAGACAAGAGAGAAGAAACATACAATGGGAATAAGAGACAAACTGTTGTTTCTGATGAAGCTTCTAATAGCCTCCAGTGCATTCAAGTACATTTTTCACATTATCTAACAAAATTTTTAAGCTGCTAACAATTACCAATTATTAAAGATAAAAATTGGGTGGATTCCAGTATAGAATTAATGCATAAAATTTTGAATTAAAGTTAAAAATTAAAGTGCCCTATAATATAAAAATCATAAGTTATCCTACTTAATTAATGTTGTGACAAACAACTAACATGTACATACCTATTCATAAATATAATCTTGTATGCATTCGGCTACCTCAGAGCGTATTTCATCAATTTTTTTAAGAGTACTCCATTTTTGTGAACTGTGAACACACATAAATTATATAATCTTAAAGAACAAAACATAATTAATTGAAAAAAATAATAACAAAATAACTTCTAATTATTTGAGATAATAAAGATAATATTATTATCGATCGCAATACATCCCTCTCAATTGTTGCAATTTCTTCAGTAATTTGTCTCATAAATCTCATTACATAATAACCACATTGTTTCGCATCTTGCTGCCTAGGAGCCTACGTTAAAGACAATTCAAATGGTTAATGACCAATATACATATTAAAATATTTGATTGAAATAGAAGTATACATACCTTGATTACTTCCCATTGTACATGCTTTCTTCCTTTCCTTCCTTTGTTCGAATTAAACAATCTTAACGCCCTTCATGTATAGATTCAATATAGTTGATATATGATTGTTTTATGACTAAATTAACTGCATAATAAAAATAATATATGAATTCACTTCTTAATTAACTAATCAACTCATTAATTTATTCATAACTCAACTAATCCATTTCATTAGCTTAACTTAGAGTTAAACCCTCAATAAAACCCTAACTATACCATCCTGTTACACTCTATTAATCCTCAAGTGTCTTTTTTTTCACACTAATTCCCTTCACTGCTCCATAGGAATTAACCAACCATCACAACACTACTTTGAACCATAGATTCTCCTTCCTAACCCACAGAGATTCAACAACTCATATTGACCATTCTATACACATTAGCTATCATCCATTATTGATTAGGCATCACTTTCAATGATCACAATTTAACTATGTAATGCTACTTTAAATTTGTACCTTTAAGCCATGACCTTTGCTTCCACTTAACCATTTCTTCAAACATCTCTCGAGCAAGGGAGCACACATCCAACGCTCCACGGTTTCTTCTTCGGCGGTGGCATGGCAGTGTTGAAGGGGTGACATCGGGCGCACGGCTACACAGCGGTGGCGACAGCAGAGGCTAGGGTTGGCTAGGACACAATCGAGAGCATTTCCATGGCACGCAATGGTCCATGGAAGAGGGATTCACTGCTTGATTGAAGAGGGATTATTTGGTGAGTTGTGGAAGACTATCCAAGAGATGGTTAAAATCCCTTGCTTAATTACACCAGTGGAACTATCAGAGATCATTCGCATCCTAGGTAGAGCAAAGATGGTGAACAAGGCATGCTCAATTTTTTATCAGATAAAAGCTCGCAAGTGCAAGCCCGATTCTCATGCCTATAACACTATGATTATCACAATGATGCAAGAAGGTCGTCATGAGAAGGTGCATGAGCTTTACAATGAGATGAGCAATGAAGGAAACTGTTTTCCTGACACAGTGACTTACAGTGCGTTGATAATGGCATTCTGCAAACTAGGCCTTGAAGATTCAGCTATTAGGTTACTTGAGGAGATGAGAGAGAACAAGTTGCATGCCAATACCAAAATCTATACTACATTAATGGAACTGTATTTCAAATTGGGTAAAGTTGAAAAGGCTCTAAATTTGTTCCAGGATATGAGGAATCAATGTTGCATACCTAATGTTTTCACATACACTGAATTGATAAAGGGC
This sequence comes from Boesenbergia rotunda, assembly GCA_024364735.1. Taxonomy (NCBI): domain Eukaryota; kingdom Viridiplantae; phylum Streptophyta; class Magnoliopsida; order Zingiberales; family Zingiberaceae; genus Boesenbergia; species Boesenbergia rotunda. The sequence continues at coordinate 135,334 of JAGFNQ010004876.1, read as the reverse complement.
CTTGCCAAAGCAGGAAGAACAGAAGAGGTCTATGATATTCTTCTTCAAATGCAAAGAGAAGGTTGTAAGCCTGACACAGTCCTAATGAATAATCATATGAACATTCTAGGCAAGGCTGGACAATTGGATGAAGTTATTAATATTTTTGGGAAAATGGAAAATTTACAGTGCGTACCAAATGTTGTTTCCTATAATACTGTCATTAAGGCACTTTTTGATTCTAAGGATCATGCATCAGAAGTTCCTTTATGGTTGGAGAAAATGAAAGAAAAAGGAATTGCTCCCAGTGCTTTTACTTATTCAATTCTTATTTTTGGATTTTGGAAAACAAATAAACTGGAGAAAGCCTTGATGCTTCTGGAGGAGATGGATGATGATTCTGTCGCGAAGTGAGGTGGCGATCCCACGGGCCGGATGGTCTCCCGGGTGCCATGAGCGGATGAGGTGGTCGCGAGCTGGCCGCGCTCCAGTGTTGCTCTGCAAAACAGCGATCATTAGCAAACCCGCCGGGGATTTCCCCGGTCAGGCACTCCGACGGTCAAGTCAGTATCCGCAGGCATAATAGTGGAGCAGTATCGAAAGGAAGCAACAGACGAGAGGGCATGTGCGCGCGTAAGGGCGTACCTGCGGTAGGAGGAGTGCGAGGTTTATATAGCCGGGGGAGCTGACAACCCTTGCACGTGTTGACGAGACAGGGGTGATAACTGTCAGCTCGAAGGGATCACTTAGGAGTGGCGTAGCACGACGCGGGGTGCTCGAGCAGTACGAGAGTACTGGATTGGCGGACTCGCCGCGAGAATTGTCAGAGATGAGTAAGATATGCGGAACAGCAAGATCGTACCCTGGATATGATGACATAGCGGGTGTAGGGGCGAGATAGCCCGTACCCCAAGAGCCGACTGGCGGGTCCGAGTGCTGGGGCCCGAGTCGCATGATGGCCAGTGGGCGTGGGCAGCCACGCGTCCGACTGGCAGAGTGGAGGCGCAGGGTACGCCCTGAGTCGGGGGTTGGCTGAGTGATGTCTGTCTGATTCTAGTAGGTATCCAACTCTTGTGATGAGACTGGGACGTGGATCGTCCCGCGTCCGTCTGCGGCGCCCGACCTAGCTCTAGGTCGGGGAATGGTTTGGGAGTGTGGGTAACCACGCGTCCGACTGGTTGAAGGGCTGGGGGTCGGCCCAACCGACTCCTTTCGTGACCAGCTAAACACTGTCCTCGGGGGTTCCTGGGCTCGGGAATTTACCCGCGAACACCTTCGCTGACCTGTCTACTAAACCTCTCTGGCGCCAGGTTGTCTGGCGGGCCCGACCAATGAACCTACTCGTAGGCAAGGCCGGGATCATAAGCGTTCCCCTCGAGTCTAGTCGAAGGAGGTTGCGAGTCCGACTGACTGGACTATCGCCTGCTGAAGTAAGCTTGGCGCGCCGGGACATCCTGGCCCCCTTTCGGGGCCTTTTGGCGAACTTGTCAGTGCCCAGGGACCCTGGTTGGCCGGCGACGTCACGTCATTTGTCTTTTTCTCCTCCTGCTACCCGGTATCTTCAAGCAGGTCGAAATCTCTGACATTAATGCTCTCGGCTGAGGATTGTTCCACGTGTCTTCTCCCCATTCCTTCTTCGAGCAGCGAGGTGCTCGCCGTCTGTCCAGGGAAGGACGAAGTTAGGCGCGAGGCGCTTCATTTCCTGGGCCCCTCTGGGCCTGATCAGACGGCTGTTGTTGACCGCCGCCTCTGCTGTGACCCACCATCGGGCGGTTCTGATAGATCAAGCGGCTGTATAAACAGGTTTTTACCACTGCCTTTTCACCTTTCACACCGGTGTACTGCGCTTCTACCTCTGGCTAGGGTTACGGCGGAACCTCTGGTCCCCGCTTTCTTCTCCAGTGACCTCTCCACCGGTTAGGCTTCCTTCCTTGCTTTGTTTCGCATGGCCTCTTCGTCTCGCGACCCGGATCCTTGGTATGTCACTACAAGGTCTACCCTTGGCCATTGCGATCTCGATGCCATTAAGGCCGAATTCCATATTCCGTCCGACCACGACGTCCTGCTGCCTGCTTCTTCCGATCAACCCGCTAAACCTCCAGTGCACTATATTACCTTGTCTCGAGATCACCTGCAGGCAGGACTGCGTTTCCCAATCCACCCTTTCATTGCCTCTGTTTGTGGTTACCCTCACCTCAATCTTTCCCAGTTAACCCCTAATTCCATCCGCTTCCTTTGTGGATCAACTATCATCTTCCAGCTGTATCGGATTCCCCTACAGGCCGATCTCTTTTACTATTTTTTCTGTCTGCAAAGGCAAGAGCGGGGCGAGTTCTTCTTCCAGGCCCTTCCTGGCACTTCCTTCATATCCGCCCTTCCATCTTCCGGCAAGGGTTGGAAGGAGAAGTATTTTTACATTCGTCTTGTTGCGTCCTCGACCTGGCCGGTCGGCTTTCGGCGAGACATTTCCCGACTGCCTCCTCGCCATACAGATTCTCGGCAGTTCCCTGCATTTGAGAGTGCCCTCTCCGTGCTCGGTGGTCGACACTTCTCCATCGTGCCATTGCTGTGTGAGCCCATCCTGTCCGCGTTCGGGCTTAGTCCTGCGCCATTTATTCGGCCTGCCTCTCTTGGTAAGCCTTCTTTTCTTCTTTCTTGCTTCCTTACTGCCACTTGACCGTTGTTTGTTCGTTAGCCGAGATGATGTATCCGGCTGCCCCCGAGGAGGGTTATGGGCTGAGATCTGAGGAAATGGAGGAGCATATCCAAAAGCTGCTGGAAGAGCGAGAGGTGCCCCCCTCGGGACAACGGGCCGAGTAGCTTGCGGAACGTGAGGCAACTCTTTCCGACTCCATGTCACCTGCCTCCGAGTCTGAAGATGAAGGAACCCCTCAGTCGGGCTCCGAGGATACCCGACCCCTGAGTCATGCATTGCGGCGCCCTCGGGGTGATGAACCCGTGCCTGACTCGGCCGACCCGACTGAAGCTTCTTTTAGTCGGTCCAGTAAGAGGCAAAAGGGCAAAGCGCCGATGGTTGACCTCCTAGCATTGCCACTTCCTTCTCCTCCAGTTCTACCGGCAGGGCTGACTATTATCCCTCCGGGGGAGGTGTCTCCGCCCCGGCCGGTAGGGCCCACAGGCGAAGACTTGCTGCACATGTTACCGCCTTCGCTATCCGACTGGCTCATGAGCATGACGGTACCGAGTGGCACCGCCCCCATACGGTCACGAGATGTTCGGCTATATGGTACGGTGGCGGACAGGTTTATGGCCGGCTTGCAAGCGGGTGGCTCGGTTGGTCCCAGTGCCTGGGCGGATGACTTCATGGCCACGGCTACCCAGGTATGTGTTTACCGGTTGTGGCGTGTCCTACTCTTCTTTCCACCGTAGTGTCACCAAATCTTTTTGTAGGCTTGGGCCCAGGGTTACAGGATGTGTGTATCCATGCTGAACCATGCCAAGACCCGGTATCATACCGAGCGGCGTGCGGAAGACCTTAAAGCCCAGCTTCGGCATACCCAGCTGGTTTTTGACGACGACTCGCTGAACAGCTTGCGGGTGGAAGTTATCGGACTTCAGGATCTACTGTGTTAGACTCAAGAGGAGTTGGAGATTGCCAAAGCACAGATTGTTTCAGCTGACGCTGAGGTGGTCCAGGCACAAGCCCGAGTGGTCCTGGCTGAGGAAGCACGGCTCCACGATCGCAAATGCAAGGAGGGGCTGATAGCGGACCTTCTGAGCACCAGGGCCAATCTCCATTGGGCCAGCGAGGCTATCCCACTGTTACGAGAGCAACTGGTGGCCAAGGAGCGGGAAGTTGGCTCATTGCGGGACCAACTGCAGGATTTGCGCAGCTGCCAGGAGTCCTGGGATGCGGCTCGGGCGGAGTTGGAAGAGCTGCGAAAGCGGCAAGCATCCTGGGACGCGGTTCAGGCCGAGCTGGCGGAGCTCCACTCCTACAAGGAGGCGGAAGTTGACCAATTGGAGGCTCATAGGCTTGAGTGCATCAACGCCAAGGCCCATACTGACGAGATCTCCCGACGATTTCTGGCTATGATGATGCACCAAGGGGTTAGCGTTGTTCGACAACTCAAACTGGGCAGGTACCTACCTCCCGATATGCCCCCCACCGCTGTCCGACTTAGGGATATGTGCAAAGACCTACTCGACATAACAAAACAACCCTTTAAGTGAGGGCCAGACTTATCATCTTCTCCTTTCTTGTAATGCGGGGGCAACCGGTCCCCGATTTTGTAAGGCAACCCTTTCTGTGAATGTGATTTTCCTCCCCGCTTATTCTGTACCAAGCGTGGCTGTTTTCATTTTCAGCCATTAGGGATCTGAGTAATGGTGCACAAAGCCGAACGATGGGCGTGGTTTTTACAAGCCTTTAGCCGATTTCAAGTGTTCGCGGTTAGAATGAGCATGCACCCAACCTCTTAGCCCGAGCGAGTGTTCAAGTGAAATACCAGTTCGTGCCCTTGCGCGAGTATCTGGCCGTCGGACTTGGGGCAGGTGTTGTCGCATGTCCGCTCAAGGGTCCGGGCCAAGGGATCAGTGGGAGCTAGCCCGTGGGAATTTGGCCGCTTGGCCGAGTGGACTCCGGGGAGCGTGGGCCGCCACGCGTCTGGCCGGGACCCGGACCAAGGGATTAGCAGGAGTTAGCCCGTGGGAATTTGGCCGCATGGCAGAGTGGACTCCGGGGAGCGTGGTCCGCCACACGTCCGGCCGGGACCCGGACCAAGGGATTAGAGGGAGCAAGCCCGTGGGAGTTGGTCGCTTGATTTAGACAACGTCCCTGAGTCGAGGATCGATCCGGGAGCTGATCCCGCTCCCGCCTTGCCCGCGAGGCAAGAGTCGGAATGCTCGATTGAGGCTCCAAAAGTGTAGGGATCGCCTTGCGCCAGGCCGAGAGCCGGCTCGGGGGTAGGGTTCGCATGGGGCTAGAATATAGACACCCGACCGGGGGATCTCTCAGGGAGCGTGGGCCGCCACGCATCCGGCTGAGAGTCGATCCGAGGGAAAGGCTCGCACGGAGTGAGAAGACAGCCACCTGATCGGGGGACCTCTCAGGGAGCGTGGGCCACCACGCATTCGGCTGAGAGCCGATCCAAGGGAAAGGCTCGCATGGAGCGAGAAGACAGCCACCCGGTCGAGGGACCTCCCAGGGAGCGTAGGCCTCCACGCATCCGGCTGAGAGCCGATCCAAGGGAAAGGCTTGCATGGAGCGAGGAGATAGCCACCTGGTCGGGGGACCTCCCAGGGAGCGTGTGCCGCCACGCATCCAGCTGAGAGCCGATCCGAGGGAAAGGATAGCACAGAGCGAGAAGATAGCTACCCGGTCGGGGGACCTCCCAGAGAGCGTGGGCCTCCACGCATCTGGCTGAGAGCCGATCTGAGGGAAAGGCTTACACGGAGCGAGAAGATAGCCACCCGGTCGGGGGACCCCCAGGGAGCGTGGGTCGCCACGCATCCGGCTGAGAGCCGATCCGAGGGAAAGGCTAGCACGGAGCGAGAAGATAGCCACCCGGTTGGGGGACCTCCCAGGGAGCGTGGGCCTCCACGCATCCGGCTGAGAGCCGATCCAAGGGAAAGGCTCGCACAGAGCGAGAAGATAGCCACCCGGTCGGGGGACCTCCTAGGGAGCGTGGGCCGCCACTCATTCGGCTGAGAGCCGATCCGAGGGAAAGGCTCACACGGAGCGAGAAGATAGCCACCCGGTCGGGGGACCTCCTAGGGAGCGTGGGCCGCCACACATCCGGCTGAGAGTCGATCCGAGAGAAAGGCTTGCACGGAGTGAGAAGATAGCCACCCGGTCGGGGGACCTCTCAGGGAGCGTGGGCCGCCACGTATCCGGCTGAGAGCCGATCCAAGGGAAAGGCTCGCACGGAGCGAGAAGATAGCCACCTGGTCGGAGGACCTCCCAGGGACCGTGGACCGCCCACGCATCCGTCTGAGAGCCGATCCGAGGGAAAGGCTCGCACGGAGCGAGAAGATAGCCACCCGGTCGGGGGACCTCTCAGGGAGCGTGGGCCGCAATGCATCCGGCTGAGAGCCGATCCGAGGGAAAGGCTCGCACGGAGCGAGAAGATAGCCACTCGGTCAGGGGACCTCTCAGGGAGCGTGGGCCGCTACGCATCTGGCTGAGAGCCGATCAGAGGGTTCTGAGGCTTCCCGGTCGTGGACATCTCAGGGAGCGTGGGTCGCCACGTGTCGCCTGAGAGCCGCTCCGAGGCTTCCCGGTCGAGGACATCTCAGGGACCGTGGGTCGCCACGCGTCGCCTGAGAGCTGCGCCGAGGCTTCCCCGTTCGAGGACATATCAGGGAGCGTGGGTCGCCACGCGTCGCCTGAGAGCCGCATCGAGGCTTCCCGGTCGAGGACATCTCAGGGAGCGTGGGTCGCCACGCGTCGCATGAGAGCCGCGCCGAGGCTTCCCGGTCTAGGACATCTCAGGGAGCGTGGGTCGGCACGCGTTGCCTGAGAGCCGTGCCGAGGCTTCCCGGTTGAGGACATATCAGGGAACGTGGGTCGCCACGCGTCGCCTGAGAGCTGTGCCGAGGCTTCTCGGTCGAGGACATCTCAGGGAGCGCGGGTCACCACACGTCGCCTGAGAGCCGCGCCGAGGCTTCCCGGTCGAGGACATCTCAGGGAGCGTGGGTCGCCACACGTCGCCTGAGAGTCGCAACGAGGCTTCCCGGTCGAGGACATCTCAGGGAGCGTGGGTCGCCACGCGTCGCCTGAGAGTCGCGCCGAGGCTTCCCAGTCGAGGACATCTCAGGGAGCGTGGGTCGCCACGCGTTGCCTGAGAGCCGCGCCGAGGCTTCCCGGTCGAGGACATCTCAGGGAGCGTGGGTCGCCACGCATCGCCTGAGAGCCGCGCCGAGGCTTCCCGGTCGAGGACATCTCAGGGAGCGTGGGTCGCCACGCGTCGCCTGAGAACCGCGCCTAGGCTTCCCGGTCGAGGACATCTCAAGGAGCGTGGGTCGCCACGCGTCGCCTGAGAGCCGCGCCGAGGCTTCCCGGTCGAGGACATCTCAGGGAGAGTGGGTCGCCACGCGTCGCCTGAGAGCCGCGCCGAGGATTCCCGGTCGAGGACATCTCAGGGAGCGTGGGTCGCCATGCGTCGCCTGAGAGCCGCGTCGAGGATTCCCGATCGAGGACATCTCGGGGAGCTTGGGTCGCCACGCGTCGCCTGAGAGTTGCACCGAGGCTTCCCGGTGGAGGACATCTCAGGGAGCGTGGGTCGCCACGCGTCGCCTGAGAGTCGCGCCGTGGCTTCCCGGTGGAGGACATCTCAGGGGGCGTGGGTCGCCACGAGTCGCCTGAGAGCCGCGCCGAGGCTTTCCGGTCGAGGACATCTTAGGGAGCGTGGGTCGCCACGCGTCGCCTGAGAGTCGCGCCGAGGCTTCTCGGTCGAGGACATCTCAGGGAGCATGGGTCGCCACGCGTTGCCTGAGAGTCGCGCCGAGGCTTCCCGGTCGAGGACATCTCAGGGAGCGTGGGTCACCATGCGTCGCCTGAGAGCCACATCGAGGCTTCCCAGTCGAGGACATCTCAAGGAGCGTGGGTCGCCACGCGTCACCTGAGAGTCGCACCGAGGCTTCCCGGTAGAGGACATCTCAGGGAGCGTGGGTCGCCACGCGTCGCCTGAGAGTCGCACCGAGGTGTTAGTAGGAGCCCTAGAGCCAATTATGTGATGATTGACTAGGGACATTTTTGTATCATATTCTATTATTAATAAAGGCATGTTTGGTTATTATACTTACTTTGTATTCTGTGCCAAATAACTAAGTATAATAATGTTCTTGTGTAGTAGGTTCTTATTTACATTATATCGATTGGTTGAATCGATAGTGAGATAATGTAGAGAACACTTCACTAAATTATTCCTAGTCAAGCATTAATATTCAGGGACAATATTAATGCATGGAGACTAGCATGTAGGTCAACTGATGACTTGAGCTCACAAGTCATGGATATGTGATATCAAGTTGACACATGGGTATACATTGGAGAATGTGTACTGAATGACCCGCTATGAGAAAGTTTCATAGATTGTCATATGAGTGTCATAGACTTTCTCATGTGACTATTGGTATGAATAGTCCTTAGACCTGAAGTCACTACGGTTCCCTACATAAGGAGTTATGTACTTTGGTATCGTCAAACGTCACCCGTAACAGGGTGGACTATAAAGGCGATCACTGGGTATGTAATGAATTATGCGGAGGGATGTGAGTGATGTAGATGAGATCTATCCCTCCCATATGACTGGAGTGATATCTGTGGGCCCTTTGATCGAGTAGGACTACTGAAACGCATGACCATGCTCAAATGAGTCAATATGAGATATTGAGCTCATTTGTTTGAGTGAGTCTACTCGGGGATCAAGAAACACAAGATTGATTGAGGATGACACGGTCTATGCCTCATTGGTCAATCTAGATATCAAGGATAGAAGGATAAGGTCATACACTATCATAGTCACGGAGGTTTAGTCGGATCTCGACTTTTCTTGTTACTTGGGTAGCAGTGATGCATTGCTAGATGTCGCTCATTGCTTATGCGTCTAAGGTGTTAGGCGCATTGCCAACGTCACGAGAACCTAGTGGGTCACACACAAAGGACACAATACTTCGGGAGTCCGAGCCCGAGTTGGAGAACTCGGGAGTCCGAGCCCGAGTTGGAGAACTCGGGAGTCCGAGCCCAAGTTTGGGAACTCGGGAGTCCGAGCCCAAGTTTGGGAACTCGGGAAGTCCGAGCCTGAGTTGGGAACTCGGGAGATCCAGTTGGGAACTCGGGGGCGCAGGTCGGGAGCTCGGCGCTCAGCAGACTGAGTCGGAGCTCGGCAGACTGAGTCGGAACTCGGCAGACTGGATCGGTACTCAGCAGACTGGGTCAGCACTCGGCAGTCGGAGCTCGCCACTCGGGAGACTTGGTCGGGAGACCGAGTCGGAAGCCCGAGTGGTCTGGTCGGATTTGCATGCAGGAAAGAGAAAGGTCTCTCTTCATTGGATGAAGGGAAGGTGAAGAGTCACATGGAAAGATGTTCTCTTTATTGGCTTTAATGAAGGGAAGGCAAAGAGACAAATGACTCTTGGTATTCATAGGATGAATATAAAAGGGGTCAAGTCATTTTCGAAATGAACTAAGTGTGCTTTCTTCTTCCCTTCCTCTCTTCTTCCTCTCCTCCACTCTTGGCCGAAACTCTACTGTAGAGTTCTTGGTGTTTTCGAGCTGCCTCAAGTTGCTAGCACAACTAAGGTAGTTCTCCCGAAGTTGTGAGATTGCGTCCGTGTGGATACGAATAGAGGCACGGACATTTGAACGTGCAAGAGATCCGGCACTTCTTGGACGAGCGGGATACGTAAAGGGCACGCTCCAAAGGTATACACAGTAGATAGATCTATTAGATAGATAGCTTTGTACGAGTTTTCTTTCGCATGGATCGCTCGTGGGTTCTTGTTTCCGCTGCGTTTTTATTGTTTTGTGCCGGGAGAACCCAACACGAGGCTTCCCGGTAGAGGACATCTCAGGGAGCGTGGGTCGCCACGCGTCGCCTGAGAGCCGCGCCGAGGCTTCTCGGTCGAGGATATCTCAGGGAGCGTGGGTCACCACGCGTCGCCTGAGAGCCACGCCGAGGGATAGTGAGGGCGAATCTCAATTTATAATTTGCGCACGGCGAACTGCTAGCTTACTCTTGAAAAGATTGGGACTTTCCTTAGATATGTAGAGGTTGCAAGATACATCTTTCTGCTAGTCCAGAGGCTGAGAGCTCCCTTGGACTGACTGGCACAAGGTCCTACATGCTCCTTGTGCCACCGCTTTTCCCTGCTTGGACTACCCTTATTTGGTAAGAGACGGATGCTTCCCCTGGCCGGGGCCTGCCACGCGAGTTTTGACCGCTAGGCGCGGGTGGAGGAAAGGGGCGCTCATATTCTTCGGGAGTAATCCAGACCCGGTTAGGCTCCTCCATCTCTGCTTCCGATCAGGCTGCTGGTGTCCCTCCTTCTAGCGCCAAATTTGATCTTGTCGCGAAGCGAGGTGGCGATCCCGCGGGCTGGATGGTCTCCCGGGTGCCATGAGCGGATGAGGTGGTCGCGAGCTGGCCGTGCTCCAGTGTGACTCTGCAAAACAGCGACCGTTAGCAAACCCGCCGGGGATTTCCCCGGTCAGGCACTCCGACGGTCAAGTCAGTATCCGCAAGCATAATAGTGGAGCAGTATCGAAAGGAAGCAACGGACTAGAGGGCTCACGCGCGCGCGTAAGGACGTACCTGCGGTAGGAGGAGTGCGAGGTTTATATAGCCGGGGGAGCTGACAACCCTTGTACGTGTTGAGGAGACAGGGGTGATAACTGTCAGCTCGTATGAAGCACTTAGGAGTGACGCGGCATGTCGCGGGGTGCTCGAGCAGTACGAGAGTACTGGATTGGCGGACTGGCCGCGAGAATTGTCATAGATGAGTAAGATATGCGGAACAGCAGGATCGTACCCTGGATATGATGACATGGGGGGTGTAGGGGCGAGATAGCCCGTATCCCGAGAGCCGACTGGCGGGTCCGAGTGCTGGGGCCCGAGTTGCGTGATGGCCAGTGGGCAGCCACGCGTACGACTGGTAGAGTGGAGGCGCAGGGTACGCCCTGAGTCGGGGGTTGGCTGAGTGATGTCTGTCTGATTCTAGTAAGTATCAAACTCTTGTGATGAGACTGGGACGTGGATCGTCCCGCGTCCGTCTGCGGCCCCCGCCCTAGCTCTAGGTCGGGGAATGGTTTGGGAGTGTGGACAACCACATGTCCGACTGGTTGAAGGGCTGGGGGTCGACCCAACCGACTCCCTTCGTGGCCAGCTAAACACTGTCCCCGGGGGTTCCTGGGCTCGGGAATTTACCCGGGAACACCTTCGTTGACCTGTCTACTAAACCTCTCTGGCGCCAGGCTGTCTGGCGGGCCTGACCAATGAACCTACCCGTAGGCAAGGCCGAGATCAGATGAGAAGGCCTTTCCTCCATGCCCAGGAGCATATTGTAGCTTAATTGATGCTCTTGGAAAAGCAAAGCGTTATGATGCAGCCAGTGAATTATTTCAGGAATTAAAAGAGAATTTGTGGCTCATCCACGTCTAGGGTCTATGCTGTCATGATCAAGCATTTTGGAAAATGTGGTCGTCTAAATGATGCACTAGGTCTTTTTGAGGAAATGAAACAACTGGGTTGTATACCTGATGTCTACGCCTATAATGCCATCATGTCTGGTATGGCGAGGATGGGAATGGTAGATGAAGCACAATCTATGCTTCGAACAATGCAAGAACAAGGTTGTGCTGCAAACATAAATTCTCTCAATATCATTTTGAATGGCGTGGCAAAGTCTGGTGGACCATTGCGTGCCTTGGAAGTGTCTTTTTTTTTTCACACTAATTCCCTTCACTGCTCCATAGGAATTAACCAACCATCACAACATTACTTTGAACCATAGATTCTCTTCCCTAACCCACAGAGATTCAACAACTCATATCGACCATTCTATATACATTAGCTCTCATCCATTATTGATTAGGCATTACTTTTAATGATCACAATTTAACTATGTAATGCTACTTTAAATCTGTACCTTTAAGCCATGACATTTGCTTCCACTTAACCATTTCTTCAAACATCTCTCGAGCAAGGAAGCACACATCTAATGCTCTACAGTTTCTTCTTCGGCGGTGGCATGGCAGTGCTGAAGGGGTGACATCGGGCGCACGGCGACACAACGGTGGCGACAATAGAGGCTAGGGTTGGCTAGGACACGATTGAATCCAAGTCAATGTCTTGGGTTGGTGTCGCGGCGCCCCACCGCTTCGAATCTGACGAGATCAGCCACCAAAGGAAGTGCGGCGAAGATCTCCTCTTCCGGCGAGCTCACCTCAACCACAGATCCTCTCCCTATGTAGGAAGGAGATCGTGCAAAGGAACAACCCCAAAACAAAGATCGCTGTCGATGATTCCCAATGAGGGTCGGGTCGCCGGCGGATAGCATGGTGATGGCGACGATGAGGGGACGAAGAAAGAGAGATCGCCGATGTCGACTGTGATGGACAGAGAGTCGGCGAGGTGGTCGGCGACATCGGCTAGGGCACGGGCGCAGGTGAGGAGAAAGGGCACGTGAAGGAATTAATAAAGGATATATATATATATATATATATATATATATATATATATATATATATATAGACAACGATTAATTAAACCCGTTATCGTAAGCTCAAAAAACAAACTTATAGACATCGGTTTTAAAAAATCATTATTTTTGACATACATAACATAACGATTTTTTAAAAATAGTTATCTTTTTCCGAAAAAAATGATCAACTATAACGATTTTTTATAAAACGATTGTTAAATGGAAAAACGACAACGGTTTTTTAAAAAATCGTTGTCTATTGGGTGTTGTTGAATCCTAAAATTCTTGTAGTGATTATTAATTCTAAATGCTATCTCTTATAATAAGTTCTAAAATAGCATGCTAAATTAATAAATAATTAAATCATATAATAATTAAAGATATCTCATTATTAAAGACTAAAATAACAAGTAATTGCTAATTTAACAAAATCCTAACCTAACAAAAAATATAAGAACAAATTATACCTGAAGATTAGATGTAAGTCAGAGAAGAGCAGCAAAAATAATAACCAAAGAATAAATAAATTATAGTTAAAATAAATTTTAGCTTAAAATTAATTACAATAACCTAAGAGTAGAATTAATTCTTAGGTTAATTACAATAACTTAAAAACTAATCTTCCGCAAGGGACAATAACAACTCACAAGGATGCGGCCAGACCTGGCTGGGCATGGACAGCAGTGACCGGGCACGGCGGCCAGCGGTGCGAGCGCGGCCTGATCTGGTCGGGCGCGGGCGCGGCCTAATCTGGCAGGGCGCGGGTGCGTCCAGATCTGGCCGCGGCGATGATCCTACCGGCCTATCGGAGAAAGGAGAGAAAAATGATATAAAACTTACCGGAGAACGAGCACACCGCGAGCGAGGGAGGAGAAGATGCCGGAGGTGGCGACGGCGCGAAGTAGATCGATCGAGCACGGGCGAGAGGGAAAGGGGCAGCGCTCGCGTGCCCTAATAATAAAATTACCTACGGAATTATATTTTCGTCGAAAATTACCGACGGAAATATAATTTCGTTGGTATTAACTCAGCCACGTAGAATATTCTCGACGGAATACCTTTTTTGTCTTGAATTCCCGACGGAAATAGTGTTTCCGTCAGGAATTTCCGACGGAAATACATTTTCCAACGGAAATACTTTTTCATTTCCAACGAAAAAGTATTTCTGTCAGGAATTTCGTCGGTATTTAATGTTTTTGTTATAGTATTAGAAGTAGAGTCTATTATCATGTGAAATTTGAGTATTAAACGCTAACCAAGTCATGAAAATGACAATAAATAAGATGGTAAAAGATGATTCACTCGCCCAACGCCTCCGTCAATCCGTCCCAGGACCAACACAGAGGAGATATATCATAGGGACTACTAATTCGGATGATGTGACTAGTGCGTGAGACGAAAATGATAATAAATAAGATGATAAAAGATGATTCGCTCACCTCTAATGCCTCCGTCAATCAATCTCACGATCAATATGAAAAAGATAAATCATGAAAATTATTAATCCTGATGTCGTAGAAAATGTAATAAATAAACAATAAGATGTGATTGCTGACTTCCAGAACATGTGAAATTTTTCTATATTTAATTGTTTTCTTGAATAAATTAATAATTATATAATATAATTCGTGCATCACACGAATAAAATACCAATTGAACTAAATAATACATATGTATATGTTCATTTTAATAATTTTCTATTTTTTTATTTAATTCATCGGTAAAAATTTTATTAATAAATACGATTCATAAATATTTTTCAAAAAAACACGCACACCTAAATAAACTTTTATCAAATTGAGCGACTCATTTAGCCCTAGCCGTGGAGGCCGGCTACGATTGAATATTATTTGACCCCGCAGCCAGCCATTTTGGGGCAAACCGGCCGCCAGTCCGCCCACGATTCGCTGCACGGCACCCTCATCGGCGTGGATCATCGGCTTTGCAGTGACTCGCGCAGGCAAAGCAAGTGCCCAATTTTGTAGATTCATTATTCCATCGAAGTAATTTAAGCATCTCGATAAATTACGGCATTTAGATGTTAATGCAACAAAAGTTATGGAAGCTAGTTAAGAGCAGGTAGATCCGTAGATACGAGAACGATGAGCAGAGAGAGCACGGCGTTGATCAGGAATCAGAGTCGCTGTTACGATCACCTTTCATCTCTTCGAGGAGTTTTCCGGCTTCCTCATCGGTCGGCTGAGTCTTCCTCTGCGCCTCCTTGGCCTTGAGGGCTTGCAGCTTGGCGTGGTTGTAGTAGGCGACGCCGAGGAAGGCGATGCCGTAGCCGAAGAGGTTGATGGGGGTGACGGTGTCGCGGATGACGGACCAGGAGAAAGCGATGAGGAGCCAGTCCTTGACGACGCCGGCGACATTCATGGTGAGCGCTGAGGTCTTCCCGACGAGCAGGAAGACGGCGAGGTTGAGGGCGAAGGCGCAGAAGGAGTTGGTGCCGAAGACGAGGAGGTCGGGGCGGAAGGAGGCCTGGCCGCGGAGGAGGGGCAGCTCGACGAGGGACCAGGGGAGGAGGAGGAAGACGAAGCAGCAGGGGGCGACGTAGTAGAGGGAGGTGATGGGGTTGAGGGAGATCCCCTTGGAGGTGAGTAGGATCTGGATGAGGACGAGGCGGGTGGCCTCGAATGCGACGGCGCCGAGCTGGAGGGCGACGCCCCAGGCGTCGAATCGAGCCTCGCCGTAGGCGGCGATGGCGACGCCGAAGGAGATGGAGAGCATGTTGAGCATGGAAGAGCCTCTGTAGGACTCCTTGTTCAGGAGGACGCCGATGGAGTAGACGGCGACCGGCATTAGGGCTTTCAGCATCTGGATGAACGAGACGGAGAGGTAGATGTAGGCGGAGTTGGAGAACCAGAGGGAAAGTGAGTAGAGGGCGCCGATGGGGACTACGGAGGCGACATAGAGCTCGCGGGTCATCGCCGGAGACGACGGCGGCTCCACGAGGCGGAGGACGCGGATGAGGAGGAAGGCGACGGAGGAACAGAAGGCCATGTGGATCATGGTGAGGCTGATCGGAAAGGGCCAGTTGTACATCTTGGGATCCAAGATGTACTTGTTGTACACGATGACGGTGAAGCTGAGGAAGATCCAGAGTGCCACGTAGGCGTAGGCGAGGAGCACCTTGCGGACAACCCCCTCCGGCGCCACGATACCTGCTCCGCCGGCGACGGCGCTGTCACCTTCTTTGCCTCCCATATCGAGTCCTCCTTCGCTCTCCTCTGGCGGAAATGGGGATGGCGGAAGGGAAGGGAAGAAGATAAGTGGATAACAGACTAGAGGAGGAAGGAGACCTTGTAGTCGGTTTGGGTTCGACACTATTTCATTGGGAATGAATTACACTTGACCCCTCCTGTTTATCAAAATTGTCACTTAATCCTCTCTAGTTATTTGTTTTAAAACCGTATTTTACTTAATCCGGTAAATTAGTTTATATATTATCCCAATAAATTATCGATAATATTCAAATTACATACTATATTATTCGCAGGGCATAATTAAGTTGGTCATAGATTTATAAAAAACAGATAAAGATCAATTTTCATGATGCATGAAAAAATACCCTCATATGAGGTGCATGTGATGATTTATTTAATTTTATTATTTATCTCTTGTCTGTAAGATCATTTGTATGGGACGCTTGGGGTTAACATATAACTTTTTATAAAATAATTACATATCATATTTTTGAAATACTCTTCCTCAGTCTCTCTTCGAAACTAACCCATGTCCAAACCAATGTACTTTTGGGAATTTTTTTAATTGATTTATGTTGTCAGGTTTAACTTTGATAGCGTAAATTAAAAATAGTAAATTAAATTAAGAATACATATTTAAATTTTTATTCTATCAATTTAAAAAATGATTGCTCTCAATTTATCTTATTGAATTCAGATCCAAAGGCTTACATCTATTAAAAAGGTTTTTAGGATTGCATAGTTTAGGTTTAAGATCCTGACGCGGGATTTGCTACTCTTGTGGGTTGCTACTCTTGTCGGATGAAGCCATGGATTAAAAGAGAAGAATCAAGGATGCAACATGCTCCACTACGGTGCCCTTGTGCCTCATTGTTTTCATCATCCATGAAAAAAAAATGATTAACGAAGTTTTTTTAATCTCAGGCGACTGACTCGGCCTAACGGAAATGTTTTACTGGCCGTTAGGGTAAATCGAGAATCGCTCGCGGTGGACGATTTTGAAGTCCAGCGTCCTCATGACTTTCATCATCCATGAGGAATGAGTGATAGCGACGCAGCGAGAGATCAACTTGAAAGCGGGAACATTAGTGAGGAGTGAGAGAGTCTTCTCGTTCTTTACATCGTTATCACTCATTCCTTTAGCCTTGAAGACTGAGACCTGTGATGTCCGGCTCTCCCCTGTGATAATGCCCGGCAAGCATATCTCTATAAGATTACATAGTTTTGGTTTAAGATGATTGTGACTTTTAAATAGTATATCTCTCCCCTGCGATAATGTCCGGCTCTCCCCTGCGATAATGCCCGGCAAGCATATCTCTATAGACATATACTATTTAAAAATTTAATATAATAAAGTTTTTGCATATTCAAAAATTTACTATATCAATTTATATTATCAAATTCACATACAAGAGCATAAATATATTAAAGAGATTTTTAGAGTCCATTTATTTTTATTTTTATTTTAAATAATTTAGAATTCCTTAGGTTCATCATCTTACTTCGTCTAATGAATTTATAAAAAAAGAAAGAAGATTTTAAAAATATGATATGTAACTTGTATATTATAAAAATTTAATACATGAATGACGTCGGGAGGAGAATATGTTAGCTAGGTAGGTAGCCACATCAGCAAGACAAAACTAACAAAGGCGCCAAGCCGGGATAGGTCGTACCTCACTAGCAGGCCAGCCATCAATCAAACCCCGAGTCCCATGTCAGACCTCCCGAGTCGGGGCCCTCTTGGCTCGAGAGCTCATACCAGACTCTCGGCTAGGCTCAGAGGCAAACCTCCAACCCTGAATCCAAGGTCGGGAAGCTCGACTCCCTAGTCAGGCTCCCAATTCGACAAAAAGGACAACAGTCACCGAAGACAAGGGTTAAACGGACAGAAACACGTGATCTCATAACGTTCTTCTTTACTCCCCATTTACACGCAATAAAAGAGACTGTGCATACTAGGGGTAACGACGCTGAAAAATACGGAGTCACGTAAAGACGTGATTCCTTCCCTATAACCCTTATAAAATAGGTACTCTCATCTACATAAGAGGTATGTATGAAAACATAGTCAATTCTTAATTCTACTCTCGTTTCCAGACCTTCTCTAACTTGAGCATTAGAGTGGTTGCGCCGGAAACCCTCCAATCGTCCTCCTAATTTGTGTTTTCTTCTTTAGATCTATCTGGGAGGGGAATCTCGTCACACACACCACAAAGTCTGCCCTCCTCTTATTTGACGAGTCACTGGTGAGTTGGCCTCCGTGGAATTTGGGTAGCATCAATTCATGCCGTTTGTAAGAAACTGAATTAAGAAGACCCAAAATACAAGATGAACAACACCGGATGTCCCAACACCAAAGGCGGAGAGGGACAAAATCTCGTTACCATGATGAGAGAAGAGCTCAACCGATTGGTGACCACGACAAAACACAATATCCTGCAAGGACACATGTTGCTGGTAGCTATGCCTCCTGCTCATTCCCCTGCAAGGGTGATCCCCACTGAGGATATAGCGCCAGTCAAACACCAAAAGTCAGCCCAGTCGACACAGACACTCAAGGAAACAACTGTTGGGACCTTGAAGTTTAGCTAGAGGGGGGGGGGGGTGAATAACTACTTTTCGATTTTCTTCCTACACGTGTTAGCAAGCGCAAAACTTAAATATAAACTAAAACAATGCTAACACCAAACTTTTACGTGGTTCGGAGATGATACTCCTACTCCACGGCTGTCTGTAAGGTGGACGATCCCGATCCGTCGGTGGACGAGTCCCCGGAAGACCTCCAGCTAGCTCTTGTCGCTCCTTGTGGGTGGAGAAACCTCGCCACAATCTCTTGACAACTTCTGAGCACTTGTAGGCTACAAACAGGCTTTACCCAAGCTTGTTTCGCCAAAGAAACTTAGCCAAAAACGAGCCCTATTAAATAGTGCTTGATACTGTTCTTGTTGGTGCAGTTTGCACTAACGGACTCGGGTTTTGATGTATGACAAAGTGGTTAAAGTTAGGGTTGTGTGTGTTTAACCGCTTTACCAAGTGTGCAGGGTTGAAAGACTTAGGACCAGACACCAGGCTGAAGTCCAGGATGGTTGAGTCCTGGCGGGAAGTCCAGTTGGGTCCGCGGGACCTGACAACTGGCTGAAGACCAAGTTGGTTGAGACTTGGCAGGAAGACCAAGGTGGTTGAGCCTTGGCAGGAAGTCCTGGTAGGGTCAAGAAGTCAAGTAGAGCTGCACAATGGGTAAGTAAGGTAAGTCACTGGAGGAGCGACCCAGTGAGGACGAGTCCAATCTTGGACTTTAGGCGCGGTCCAACTTAGACCCATTTAGGTGATCTAAGTTGAGTCCTGGTTAGATCCTGGTCTGGGAGACAGGATCTAATTAACTTAGAATTGTATCTTATTCTAGTCCATATAAAATTGTGCTAGCCTTGTTTTGGACTAACCCTGGATGCAGGACCGAAGGACTATGTACCTGCAGCTCAGAGAGCCTCAAAGGAGTGAAGCAGTAGCTGAGCTGGGCGCCCCGGATATTTCGGGCGCCCCCCCAGAGTCAACCCAAAGTCAGCAGAGGTAAACGCCCCGACAGCCGCGCGCGTCGGGCGCCCCGCGTGTCGCGGGCGCCCACTGTGCCACGCAGTTTCAGCTGCTGCAGCTCACCCTCACGAAGCCATGGAGATGAGGTTTTGACCGGTCAACTCGGGCGCCCCGTGCGCGTCGGGCGCCCCAGTCAAAGCTGATCCCGAAGATGAAGAGATCAGCCTTGACCGGAGGGCGCACCGGATCGAAAGCCACGTGGGGGGCGCCCCGAGCATCCCGGGCGCCCCCAGGGCTATAAATAGAGCCCCTCGACCAAGGTTCAGGGACAACACTTCTTTCAACGCTCCAAGTTCTTCTACGCTCGCGCCTTGCTCCGGAAACGCTTCACTTCGAGCCGACGACGTCCCGCTGCCCCAAAAGAGTCGACCTACTCCGGACGTCGGTAAAAAGAAGAATTTCTTTTAATATTTTTATTGCACTTAACTACTTGAAAGTGTGGGGTTGTCACACTTTCAATTCATTTGTACTCGCCTACTCTATCGGGGTTGACCGATAGAGAGTTTTAGTGGATTGCCCAACGGAAAGGTCCGAGGGACCTGGGCCTTCGAGTAGGAGTCGCCGAAGGCTCCGAACGAAGTAAAAATCGTTCGTGTTTGTGTATTCGTTTTTATAATAGTTTCTTTCATTTCCGCTGTGCACGTTTTTTAAAGCACTCTGATTTAAATTTTAAAAAGTCACGTGATTCACCCCCCCTCTCACGTGCATCGATCCTACAAGTGGTATCAGAGCCTGGTACGCTCTGTATCGGTGCAACCACCATAAGAGCCGGGGGAAATCCATTTTTTTTCGATTTTTGGTTTTTCGCTACACATAATCTAAATTGGGTATCGTTGCCTAGATTTGGATTAGTTTTCCGTTCGTTTGATTTTACTCGAATTTGGTGCAACACCATTTCGAGTCGCTCTCTTCTTCTCTTCCTACCACACTACTAATCCAAGACCTAGTCTTGGGACAAGTTTTTGTGTAGTCTATTTCAGATGGCCCAAGGTGAAGGCTATAGCACTGCTCGCCCTCCCCTCTTTAATGGGGAAGACTTTCCCTACTGGAAGAGAAGGATGGAGGTGTATCTGAAGACCGACATGGATCAGTGGTTTGCAGTTCAAACAGGCTACACACCACCAATGGATGAGGGAAATAATGCTCCACTAAGGCCCGACAGATGGAACTCAGAGATGAAGAAAAAGGCTCAGACCGAGTTCAAAGCTCAGAACACCCTCCAGTGCGGACTTACCAAAGAGGAGCTAAACAGAATTGGTCCAACCGACTCGGCGAAGGAGCTATGGGACAAATTAACAGAATTACATAAAGGCACTTCTGATGCAAAGGTAACAAAGAGAGATCTATTATTAAATAAATTATTTAACATCAAAATGCAGGAAGGAGAATCAGCAAGTCAACTCCACGCCCGGATTAAGAACATATTGAATGGACTCCACATGATCGGGCACAAACAGGAGAACCGGGACATCATAAGGTACGCTTTAAATGCATTCCCTAGAAATTCACTATGGGCATCTATTATAGATGCCTATAAAATTTCTAGGAACCTTTCAAAAATAAATCTGGATGAACTATTTTGTGAATTAGAGCTGCATGAGCAAACTAACGCCAAAGTCGAGAAAGGGCTAGCTTTATTTGCAGGTTCACCAAAGGAAGCCAAATCAAAGAGAAAAGTCCAAGAAGAACCTGAAGATGAGTCAGGCTCTGATGAAGAAGAACAACTGGTGAACTTGGTAAGAAAAATGTTCACCAGAAGGAAGAACAAATTTTCAAAGAAAGATATTCAAAAGGTAATGAAGCCCTACAGCACTGAAGGTAAAAGCAAAATGATCTGCTTCGGCTGTAACAGAAAAGGGCACTTCAAACATGAATGCCCTTACAAGAAAGAGGACCAACCCACTAAGAACAAAAAGAAGAAGGCTCTTCAAGCCACGTGGGATGAAAGCTCGGACGATTCCGACGATGAACAACCGAAGAACGCAAGCTACCTCGCACTGATGGCAACCGGACCAGAATCGGACTCGGATCAAGACGAGGATTCCGAATACGAGTCGAGCCAAGAGATCGGACTATTTTCAGACGGCTCTACAAAGGTATATTTAGATTCAGTAAATGAAAAGTTCTTTAAAATTATTTCTGTTTTAAATAAAAAATTGCTTGAAACTGAATCTAGAAATGACCAGCTTCTTAAGGAAAATCAAGACCTTAAGGAGCAATTAATTAATACCAGAACATTAACTGAACAAACTCAAAATCAAAAATTAATTGAGCTTGAAACTGAAAACTTAACCCTAAAGGGTGAAGTCCTAAAACTTAAGGATCTACTAGCAACTTTCACAACCCGATCCAAGAACCTTGACCTTATTCTTGGATCACAAAAGGGCATGTACAACAAATCTGGGATAGGATATAAATCAAGATCGAACCAAAGATCTTTTATCTCCTTTATCCACCCCCCGCAAAAATCAACGAAAAGCGTGGGTTCCGAAAGCTTATCTAACAAAGCAAGTAGGTCAGAATCAATTTTATGTCCAAAAAGGGACATCCATTACATTGACCCTAGACACCCAGTCTACAATTTAGGGGGAGGCTCCAAACTAGTTGGCACCTTAAAATCAGCCTCTGCCCAGGTGGGCACTTAGGATTAGCTTCAAAGTTAATTTGAATCTTGTACTATTTAGTACCAAGGTTTTCAATGAGTAAGTTAAAAGTTCAACTTCTTTAAGCGGCTTTGCCTAGAAAATGGTTGTTGCTCCAATAAGGCTTCGGCCAAAGAAGGCCACTGTGCCTCGCCATGGCCTGGAAGCCAATTATTGAAGTGTACTTTTAAACTACTACTTGTTAAACTTGGATCTAACACAAGGTCAAGTTAACTTTTCTAATCAAACTCAAAATCATCTCACAAAATCATAGGACTTCCTTGATTGATAACTTAGACCGAGTGAGATGAATAAGGATAACCAAATTCAAATTATTGATTGATAACTCAACTTCAGAAATTAAAATTAAAATTTATAAAATTTAAAATTAAAATTAAATTAAATTAAAATTAAAATTAAAATTAAATTAAAATTAAAATTAAAATTCAAATTCAAATTAAATCAAATTAAAATTTAAAATAAATTCA
>JAGFNQ010004876.1:36939-110277 GCA_024364735.1 Boesenbergia rotunda | reverse complement strand
GGCGCCCCCAGACCCTATATAAAGGGCCCTTGACCCCAAGCTTCGAACAAGACTTTCATTCAACGCTTCTACGCTCTTCTGCTTCCGCGCTCTGCTCCGGCAACCTCCCGACTCAAGATACAAGCGCCGACGACGTCCTACTGCTCCGGAAAAGGTAATCTACACCGGACGTCGGTAAAAAGAAGAGCTTATTTTCAGTACTGCACTTAAACTGTAATTCAATTTCTGTAATTGTTTTTGCGCGATTATAGTATTGCCCGCAGTAAACGGTCAGCGACCGTGAGCCTTGGAGTAGGAGTCGACCTAGGCTCCGAACCAAGTAAAACCACCTGTGTCTATATGTTTTTAATTTTAATCTTCCGCTACGCATTCTCTTTTCAAATCTGAACATTTTCCGATATTCACCCCCCCTCTATCGGTTATCTCGATCCAACATAATGTTTCTCCAGTGCTCCCTACTTAGGCGAGCACGGAGGAAACTTTAGGCCCATGGTAGTTTTGTGAACCACCCGGGAGTTGGCTGAAGCGCGTCTGACCAAGAAAGTTAGGTTATCATAGTCACGTGGACTTAGTTGCCCGTAGCCCGTATATGGGCCCGGAGTGAGGCGCTTGGTTGAGATGACGCACAAGAATCAAGAGTCGAGCTAGGAGCTGATTCTGCACTCCAACCATCCCACAAGGAAAGGGTCGGAATACTTGATTGGATCCTCAGAGTAAGGATCGCCGCGCGCCCGACCGAGAGTTGATACGCGGGGGGAGGGGGGGTGGGTGTGAACCCCTGCATAGTTTGCGAGAGGAGAGGATAACCCTGTTTTCTACCCGGGGGCCTCTCAGGGAGTGTGAGCTGCCACGCGCCCGGCCGAGGGCTGATCCGAGAGATAGCGGGAGTAGATCCCGGGTTTGGCCCATTCAGAAATGAGGAGTAAGCTTCTCGGTCGAGGGACCTCTCCGGGAGCGTGGGCCGCCAGGCGTCCAACTGAGAACCGCACCGCGCCGAGACTACCCGGTCGTCGGAGACATCTCAGGGAGCGTGGGTGCCACGCGTCGCCTGAGAGCCGAGCCGAGGCTTCCCGGTCGTCGGAGACATCTCAGGGAGCGTGGATCGCTACGCGTCGCCTGAGAGCCAAGCCGAGGCTTCCCGATCGTCGGAGACATCTCAAGGAGCGTGGATCGCCACGCGTCGCCTGAGAGCCGAGCCGAGGCTTCCCGATCGTCGGAGACATCTCAAGGAGCGTGGATCGCCACGCATCGCCTGAGAGCCGAGCCGAGGCTTCCTGATCTATCTCAGGGAGCGTGGATTGCCACGAGTCACCTGAGAGCCGAGCTGAGGCTTCCCGGTCGTCGGAGACATCTCAGGGAGCATGGATCGCCACGCGTCGCCTGAGAGCTGCGCCGAGGCTTCCCCGTCGTCGAAGACATCTCAGGGAGCGTGGATCGCCACGCGTCGCCTGAGAGCCGCGCCGAGGCTTCCCGATCGTCGGAGACATCTCAGGGAGCGTGGATCGCCACGCGTCGCCTGAGAGCCGCGCCGAGGCTTCCCGGTCGTCGAAGACATCTCAGGGAGTATGGATCGCCACGCGTCACCTAAGAGTCACGCCGAGGCTTCTCGGTCGTGGGAGACATCTCAGGGAGCGTGGATCGCCACGTGTCGCCTGAGAGCCGCGCCGAGGCTTCCCGGTCGTCGGAGACATCTCAGGGAGCGTGGATCACCACGCGTCACCTGAGAGCCGAGCCAAGGCTTCCCAGTCGTCGGAGACATCTCAGGAGCGTGGATCCCCAGGCGAGCCGAGGCTTCTCGGTCGTCGGAGACATCTCAGGGAGCGTGGATCGCCACATGTCGCCTGAGAGCCGAGCCGAGGCTTCTCGGTCGTCGAAGACATCTCAGGGAGCGTGGATCGCCACGCGTCGCCTGAGAGCCGAGCCGAGGCTTCCCGATCGTCGGAGACATCTCAGGGAGCGTGGATTGCCACGCGTCGCCTGAGAGCCGAGCCGAGACTTCCCGGTCGTCGGAGACATCTCAGGGAGCGTGGATCGCCACGCGTTGCCTGAGAGCCGAGCCGAGGCTTCCCGGTCGTCGGAGACATCTTAGGGAGCGTGGATCGCCATGCGTCGCCTGAGAGCCGAGCCGAGGCTTCCCGATCGTCGGAGACATCTCAGGGAGCGTGGATCGCCACGCGTCGCCTGAGAGCCGCGTCGAGGCTTCCCGGTCGTCGGAGACATCTCAGGGAGCGTGGATCGCCACGCGTCGCCTGAGAGCCGAGCCGAGGCTTCCCGATCATCGGAGACATCTCAGGGAGCGTGGATCGCCACGCGTCGCCTGAGAGCCGAGTCGAGGCTTCCCGGTCGTCGGAGACATCTCAGGGAGCGTGGATCGCCACGCATCGCCTGAGAGCCGAGCCGAGGCTTCCCGGTCGTCAGAGACATCTCAGGGAGCGTGGGTTGCCACGTGTCGCCTGAGAGCCGCGCCGAGGCTTCCCGGTCGTCGGAGACATCTCAGTGAGGATGGGTTGCCACGCGTCGCCTGAGAGCCGCGCCGAGGGATAGTGAGAGCGGATCTTGATTTATAATTTACGCATATCGAGCTGCTAGCTTACTCTTGAGAAGATTGGGGCTTTCCTCTGATACGTAGAGATTGCAAGATACATCTTTCTCACTACACTGGAAGGTGAGAGCTCTCTTAGGCAGGCTGGCTTGAGGCCATACATGCTCCTTTCGACACCGTATTCCCCCGTCCAGTGGGATACGGGTGCTTCGCCTGGCATGGGCTTGGCCACGTAAGTGGGACTACGATGCGCATGCGGGAGGAAAGGTCACTCGTATTCTTCGGGAATGATGGTCATCGAAACCCGGTTAGGCTCCTCCATCTTCGCTTCCGATCAGGCTGCTGGTGTCCCTTCTTCTAGTGCCAAATTTGATCCTGTCGCGAAGCGAGGTGGCGAACTTCCGGGCCAGATGGACTCCCGGGTGGCACGAGCTGGTGAGGTGGCCACGAGGTGGCCACGCTCCGGCGTGACTGCAAAACAGCGACCGTCAGTAAACCCGCCGGGGGTTTCCCCGGTTAGGACTCCGACGGTCAAGTCAGTATCCGCAGGCATAATAGTGGAACTGAATTGAAATGGGACGGTAAATCAGAGAACTCGCGCGCGCATGTGGATGTACCTGCAGTAGGAGGAGTGCGAAGTTTATATAGCCGGGGAAGCTGACAACCCTTGTACGTGTTGACGAGACAGGAGTGATAACTGTCAGCTCATAGGGAGCACTTAGGAATGGCACGGCATGACGTGGGGTGCTCAAGCAGTACGAAAGTACTGGATTGGCGGACTGACCGCGAGAAGTGTCAGAGATGAGTAAGGCGTGTCGAACCCCTTTAGCAGGGTCGTACCCTGGATATATGTATAATGATATAGGGGGCGTAGGGGCGAGACAACCCGTACCCAGAGCGCCGACCGGTGTGTCCAAGTGCCAAGGACTGGGTCAGGTAATGGCCAGTGAGCGTGGGCAGCCACGTGTCTAACTGGTAAAGTGGAGGCGCAGGGTACGCCCTGAGTCGGGGGTTGGTTGAGTGATTGTTGTTTGACTCAGTCTTCGTGATGACATAGGAGCGTGGGTCGCCACGCGTCCGGTGGTGGTGCACGACCTTGAGCTAGGTCGGGGAGTGGGCAGGGCGCGTGAGCAGCCACACGCCCGACTGGGTTAGGAGGGGTGGGTGGTCGGCCCGACCTACCCCATTCGTGGCTAGCTAAATAGGGTTCCGAGGTTTCTCGGGCTAGGGGAATCCCTCGGTGATATCTTTGCTGCTCTATCCGCTAGCCCTTCGTGGCGCCAGGCTGGCTGGCGGGCCCGATTGACCTACCCATAGGCAAGGCCGGGATCAGTATCTATGTCTAGTTCTAACATTCCTACTATATATATATATGTGTGTGTGTTAATTGTCTTAAAGTTAAACTTTGAAAATATTTTCATTATTATTGTTAATGATTTAAAGTTGATATTTTTGGACACATATAGACTATGTGGCACTTCAGAAACATATAACGCTTGGAATATATCCGATCTGAGCTCTCTAAGTCTATTAAGAAATTTTTACTGAAACCTCTTGATGGACTCAAAAAGACTTTAAACGATGTTTTTGAGCTTGAAACTGGGCTATTACGGGGTTCACTCAATAATAAATGTAGATCTCTGAATGAACTTTGATTTTAAAAAAATATGCCTCATTTTGATATCCGAGTGAAAAATTATAACCTCTGAAAGCAAGCAATTGACACATACTTATACATAACTTATAGTAAGGATGTCAGAATCAAACATGATTATCATACCTACTTTCACGTACTACTCTCTTCCATTATATGCTAACTTTTCAAAAAATCAAATATTCTAGGTCTATTAATTCATTTCAGTCAAAATTCATTAATAGACCTAAAGAGCTTTGATCGAACTCATTTCAAGTATTAAATATTTTTGAAGTATCCCAGAGTTTATACGTGTCAAGAGATATCAACTTTAAGTTATTAACAACAATGATCATAAGGTTTTTCAAAATTATAACTTTAAGGAAATACATAATTTATTGTAAGGATATCAAAACTAGACATTGACACTATAAATACTTTTACTATATTATCCTCTTCTATTATATATCAACTTTTCAAAAATTCAAATCACTAAAGTTCATCAATGAGTTTTGATTTTAACTCATTAATGAATCTAATGAACTCCAATTGAACTCCCAACTCCTATGGATTTTTGTAGTTCTCCAAAGTTCAATTATGTTCTTATTTATTTTTTTTTAAATTAACACCACAGCTCAAGACATCAACGCTATCATGGTATTGATTTTTAGAAACCAATACTATAGCATGTTGATTTCTAATTTTAAAAATTAATATCATAGTGATTGTTGCATACATGCAAAGGAAAGAAAAAATTTTAATTTAATTTAAGAAGAAAGAGAAGAGAGAATTATTATTGCAAGCAAAGGTGAGAGAAAAGAAAAGAAAAAATCAGTTATGTCATAGAGATAAAATGGGAAAGAGATGCAGTCTTGTGGCCATTTTCAAATTTCAAGATGTTTTTTAGGTGCACCCATTAGGAAATTACGGATTAAAAATTCACTCAAATTGCATAAGTTCGAAACTGATCATGTGATGCCCTTGAATTGTGGTGCAGCAGTGGATGCTTAAATCTTCTAAGGATCTACAGTTTGATTCCCAAATATTTTCCTTCCGTAAAATAACAAATCTGGGAAGTTGAATTGCTAGGCCACTTGCTGTAAATACGTTTAGATTTATCATAACGGTGGTAAAAGACGATTCACTCGTCTCAAACACTCTGCCAACATGTCCAGGGCTAATATGGACGGAGGAGGAGATTTACCATGATGACTGATAAAAACTTTGTGGGGTTGGATCCATTATCCTTAGAATTAGCCGATTCAAAGAATTAAAACGATTAACGAGGTTTTTTTCAACCAACCTCGGCCGATCAGTCCGACCTCACGGAAGTTTTCCACCGGCCGCCAGGGTAAATCTGGAAGCGCTCGCAGTGGGCGGTCTAGAAGACCAGCGTCCCAGGGTTCTTATCCCATTTGAAGGAAAAATTCCTGCAAATATGTCGTAGCTGGGGATCGAACCACGGATACTTAGGATAATGACTAGTTACCCTACCACTGCATCATAGCTCCGGAGGTTCGATTCAAAGAATTAGAAGCATGGTCTTGATCATGTGATAAGAATATATAGATTTATAAAAATATTTAATATCAATCGAAGAAAATAATTATAATTATAAAGAAATAAATTAGTTTTGCAATTTTTGTAATAAAGAACAAAAACTTAATTTTATGAAATGAAAGTATAATTTTAAATGTAATTATATAAAATATTTAATAAGAATAAAAAATAATCACAATGAGAGATGATTAAAAAAAATAGATTTAAATCGCCCTTGTTAATATAAAATAAAAAAGAAATGTCAATTGTAAAAATTTAAAAATTAAAAACGCCCTTCAAAATTTTTCCCCATTTACAAATTTATTTATTTATCAATTTAAAATCACGAATCCAAAGCCCTCTAAAATTTTCGGACAATAATTTTTTTCCCTTAAAAAGTTATATTCATAGACGTTAAAAACAGATCAATTGAGCCTTATTTAGATAAGATTGTATCATCCCAAGAATAATGCTCTTTAATCAGTAAAAAAATCTAAATTAAAAACATAATTAAAACAAAAACTGAATTGTATTTTTTTTTAACTTGCATAAATTAAAAAAAACACTGACCAACAATTAGAACAGGCATAAGTAATTTGATCACTAGCACTCTAGTCCACACAACAATTACCAAAAATCATCACTCGTCAGTGAAGTGCAATTTGGCATAGAGAGACTTCACTAGCAAATTGATTTCTCATTTACTTTATGCAAACTTCGAAATTGCAAATGCTTTGATATCGAATATCATCGACCCCTTGTTAAGGGTGTATAGTGGTCTATAACAAATCTAAAGATCGATGTGTGGTTTGACATCTCAAATATAATTAATCTTCGATGAGTCAGCTTGCTTTGCTCAATGCAAAGGCAGTCTTCGATCCAGACTGACGTCCCAGGTGCTTGCAAATGAAGTCACCAGCAGCCATAAGCTTCCCCAGATCCACATTGGTTTTTATCCCTAAACCATGTAGCATGTACACTACATCTTCAGTGGCAACATTCCCGGAAGCTCCCTTCGCGTAGGGGCATCCACCCAGGCCAGCTACAGACGAATCCACTACGCTGATTCCCATCTATAAAAGCAATGGGCATGTTAAAAAAGTAGTTGTGGATATCATCAGCAAGCCGTGTTAGTCCTGAATATGCGGGACTGGCTATGTGCTTCCTAGAAAAAAAAAATGGAGCATTTCACTTACTTGGAGGGCCACCAGAATATTCGGAAGTGCTTGGCCATAAGTATCATGGAAATGGACAGCAATCTTGTCCACTGGAATGAGTGAAGTCACAGCTGCAAGCATTGGGATCACAGAACCTTCATGGCGGAAATACCCATGTTACACTAGCACCGCGTTTGAATTGATACAGTGTGAATAAAACTACTACCGACACAATATTGATGTTTCAGGATCATAGTCTTAATAGTAATTAAAATTTGGAGCTCTGCTCAAGAAGGCCAAAACAATTTACTCAATCTTAAGTACATCACAGAGAAAAGGAAAATGTTACCTAGTGTACCAATTCCAATGGTATCGCCAAGTGAGATCTCATAGCAGCCCATGTCATAGAGTTCTTTTGCCACATATGCCACCTTTTCTGGAGGCATTGGTCCTTCTGTGGGACATCCCACAACACAGGACACATACCTATCAATTAAATGAGGCCCATTTGAGATGCCATCAGAAAATTAGTGCCGAATGCAAAAACAAAAAAGAAAAAAAGAAAAGAAATATGGAACACAAAATGTGTCGAAAAAAATTAATGACAATATTGCAAATACCACACTGAGGAGGACCTCCCTTTCCATTCAGAAAAGGGGGCAACAACCAATGGATTCACATTGCCACATAGCACTCTAGATAGTCAAGAGTGCATTAGCCTATCATCTTGAAACAAGAAAATGATGTGAATCTTCAAGCAAGTTGTTGGCAGCCAAATTCAAACAAGAATATGGACAAACTGAGGTTTTCTCGAGAATATGTGGTCACTGGATTAGAATAGCAGCTACACACAACATACATCTAATATCAAGGGGGGAAACACAGTAGAGACACCAGAATTGATGGCTAGGAAGCCGAAGCAAATGATAAACCATGAAGTTGGGAGGATATAATCTATTACAAGTATGAAAAATATGTGAAAAAAGCTAGCTAAATATTCTTTGGTTGCTATTCAGTACAATGGTAATGACAGATAACTATGGATAGGGAGGAAGGTCATACCCACGGACAGGTATGTTGAGTTCTTTTGCAGCAGCAATAACTTCGCGATAACGAGTAAGGCTCTCTTCAATGCTGCAATTAATGTTTGACTTGGAAAAGGACTCAGAAGCTGATGCAAATATTGCGACTTCCTTTGCACCAGCTGCAATGGCTGCTTTAAATCCCTGAATATTCCTCAGATAATGAGAGCTACCCTGCAACCCTAGGTTCAGACAGAAATTATTGAACTTACTTTTAGATTTGGAGTAAGGACAGGCAGTCTGACACCATGAACATCATGAATTGCTTCCACAACATCCTTAGCGTCTGCTAACTGCAGTGAAATACAGATCATCAAAACTTGAAGGTTCAATATATCGTGAATGACAAATCATGTTATTTACCTCAATCAAATATTTCAAGCTTTGAAGATTAAATTGAGAAATTAGATAAAGAATTTGCATACTCTTTATATAAGATTAGAAATATTCAATTTAAGAAACATTATCTTAGATTCTCTTAACATTCGCTCTTGTTTGTCACTTCATTAGAAGCAAACCTTTGTAAGTTCCTTTGAACAAGTAGATTTATGCTTTTTCACTACTAACAATTTACAAGTTCAATAAACAACATATTGATTGAATACGAACTGTTATTACCTGTGGTACCCATTTTGGAGAAACAAAGCTTGTGGCTTCGACAACAGATAAACCAGACAAAACCAGCTTCTTTATTAATTCAACTTTTACAACTGCAGGTATAATGTGCTTTTCATTTTGTAAACCATCTCTCGGACCAACTTCAACTATTTTCACAAATTTTGGCATGCCGCGAAAAAACTGCAAATGCGACATTTATCAGTTTGCTTGTATTTTTTCTTGAATGAAAAAAAATAAATTTAAAAACCTAAGTTATCTATGAAACACATGGGAAAAAAGAATATTCTCCAGCATAAGTCCTACAACAACATTGTTCTGTTTCAAGGGAATGCCATTTCTACTCAAAGCATAGGATTACTATAAATTCAAAAACATTTTCTGGTATTGACAATAATCTCAACATTAAAATAAGCTGAAATTGTTCATTTTTCCATTACTCTTTATAAAGGAATGTTTCTAGCTAAAAATGCACATGTGCAAGTTATTCCAAGAGGACCCATTGAAAGGAATTTGCAGAAAACATGAGTCGCAAAAACCTTGTTGAATACCGCTTGTTTACCATCATCATGTGATAACCAAACCAGGGAATCTCTAGAAAATTTGTCTCTTGTTTGTGTCCTCCAGCCATAATCTTCACTGAACAAAGAAGAAAGTTGAGTCTGATTAGAAACAGACCACAGAAAACAGTAATGACTTAAAACAAACAAAGAGGCGAAATTCATTTTGAACTATGATCATGTAATTTCAGAATAAGGTGGAAAAAGAAAACATGAAACTCCAAGACGAATAATGCAAGATTAAATTTTATCTAAAAAAGATGAACCAATTTATCTTATTCACTCTACTCAAGAAATTCTCTTGGATCACAATGGAACACGAGTGTGATAACATTCATAGCATTTGAAATGTGAAAACAAAATTGAACATTTGGTAACAAAATTATATTGCAATTGTTATTTGAGATTTAGATTTCTAATTCTGTAAACAAATCATCAAATTTCCTTTTTTTACCTTTCCAAATTACATTTGACATGACAAAGCCATCAATTATTTATTCATGCACCTACAGGCTACAACATAATAGTGAATACTTTCACAAATAACCACTAAAGCAGAGAGATTTCTTTATAACACAATTGGGCATTTCATATAAAACATCACATATAAGCTTTCATTTTGGGTGCAAAATTTCCCATAATAGCCCATCCGGCAGTGGCATTCTTTACTTTAAATCAATGGGAGTCCATCTACCACAAATAAATGCATTAGTGTATTTAATAGTACAAAGAAATATATTAATTATCCTTGGAGATCATTAATCCGGCAGACAGTACTGCATTATTCCTGGAAAGAGTTCTTGGAGATCTTCTCATGGTCTAGCATTAATAGCAACACTCCTACAATATTTATGTGGAATTCATTCTCCCTGAAGAACAATAGCAGTAAAATGTCAATTCACATCATCTAAACAACAGGTTAGTGAATTTGTATATATAATATCCTAATATATTTATACAACCTAGTAGCCTGAATAGAACAAACATGGCTTATTGTGGCAGTGACAAATTATTTGCATGCTCATACCCAACTTTTTGTAGTATCAAAATAGTTTGTCTTTTTAGACAACTATCATATAAAATTTTGAAATAATAATATATATAATCTCTCTTTTGGCTTCCCTTACTACAAGTAATTAAAGTAAGAGAACTAAAAAAAACTTCTATTTGAAGAGGAGCCTTGGCACAACCATAAAGTTGTTGTTGTGTGAACTAGAGGTCACGGGTTCGAGTCTCGAAAACAACCTCTTGGAAAGTTAGGTAAGTTGTGTACAATAGATTCCCCAGGATGTGAGAGTTGCGTACACCACGCTGTTCTTTAACTGAAAATACTTCTATCTATCGACAAATTACAATCTAATATGGTTTTAGGATTATTCAAGTTTCATATAAACTAATGTTACAAAATAAAACAGAAATATCATGAAGAAATAAAGCTTCCTCAAAACTTTCTAGGTTATTAAATGTAGCTAGACATTATTAGTAACATCAAATGGAACTGTTTAATAGATGTTTTCAACTTTCCTGTTAATGAAAAGTACACATGTATAGAAGCCATGGGAACTGTATATGAGATTACTATCTTTAACTTCACTAAATTATAAGACTCGATACAGATTATAAGTAATTGAAATGATAAGTATCACAAAGGATTAGAGCCTACCAATCTACAAGTCACATTAACTCTTGAAATCCATGTTGAAGTCAGAAACAGTGTGAATTTCCCAAAAGCTATTTTAGCACACGCAGAAAAATAGAAAATTAAGATAAATGTAAAAAAACAAATAAAACTGTTTACTAGTGATTTTCAAAAGGAATAACCTTAAATCATAATGAACTATAATCCAACTGTCAAACTTACTTGCAATTGTTAGATGAGCTACACTCTCTGGCTTCAATTAGGCAACTACCAGCCTCAGTCTCATCAACCCTTGCCCTGCAGGAAGTGGAAGTGCAACGTTGAAGCCTACCAATAATACTCAATCTTGGCATGTTATCAAAACGTAGAGGCTCCTCTAAGCTTGACATTTTTGCAATGAATGTCAATTATAAGTGCGCCCCTGCAAGAAGCAGTTGGTCCACTACCCTTAGATTTTAACTTATACAAAAATTAGTATGACAAAAGTTTTTAATGCACTTCCCAAATAAAGAAATCGATAATTAAACTAGATGATAATGACTACCACAAACATTTTGTTGAAATGTATGTTCTTAAATTAGTTTATTATTATACAAAAAGAAGAAGAATTACTATTCTACTGTGTTAAAATAACATCTCAAATTCTTGCTGGAAAAAATACAAAGGAGGAGAACATGACTTTATAATACTGGTTTTCAAGAGAAATTTAAAAACAAAAACTAAGAATTCAACAGAAGTCCTTTGGTATTGGCCACGTTTTGTCAAGTCTATAGATTATTCAACAATGCCAGGAGCAATAAATGAAACGCATCTAATGTATCAACATGTCTGTGATAACTTCACTAATTCAATAATTTAACCAATGTAACGCTCCTATTCCTTATTCTTCTTCCCATTAGATTTAAATAATCCTGATGAACGAAATTTTGACTCAGTATGAAAGGCTTGAAACTATTAGTAGAAGGAGCGGGGTACAGCAGGAATCTCGATTGAATGCTAAGAATTTTGTAACTCCAGACTTCAAAATGAACACAGAAATGCATTAATTTGTCATGCGCAGAACCTCATAACACGCCATTTGCTTAAAAACCCAACATTTGCACATCGTTTACATTCTACTGAAAAAAAAGGTCAAAACTTGGCTCAGAAAAAAGAAAATCTAAGTTTATTTAATCAAATCCTGCAGCCTACGAGAATTGTGGAATCATCAAAACTAAACTAACCATCAAAATTAAACCGCCAATTTATTCATGACAAAAAGGGGGGACAAAGAAGAAAGTTTCCTGCTGACCTGCAACCAAAAGCTCAGAAGAGAACGAGTAAGGAGCAAGAAGATGAACCAAAGATTCTCCTTTTCTCAATTTCACACAGGTAAAAGAGTATCCTTCGATTGGAAGCGAAGCAAGCGATTCGATCGAGCTGATTGTTAGGGGACCTTGCACTATCGAGTTAACCGACCGGTGCCTTGCCCTTATCGCCCACCTACAACTCCAATCGATGCCGCAAAAAATCAAACGATCGATGGAGGAAATAGAGGGGGACAACGGAGGACTTGAGTTAGGTGGGAGGAAAGGCGGAGGAGGGGGACCAAGAACGCGTCGGCCACAAAGCAACGAGAATTGACCCTATTTATGACTTGGTCTGGGAGCTTAAAATTATCCGAGCCGTCGATTCGCGACTCCCGGCAACTCAGTCGCATTTCCTGGACGTAGGATTTGACGATTCCGTAGTGGGGTCGTTGGTTTTTAACCAATCCGCTGTGTGCTAGAGTGCACGAACACTGTGTTGGGTCCCCCAGTTTCGCCACGTGTACCATCAAAGTCATCGGTGTTGTTGGCTTTATAGTATTCGTCAGTTTTTATATCGAAATTAACGAGCGGAGCAATTACGTGTTGGCACTTGGCAATTTTAAATTCTAGTAATTGCGAAGAAAAAACAAAACAGAATCTTAGTTGACGTCAACGCATTCCAGCTTTCAAGGGATTTAGGTAGAAAATAATTATTGACTCAGGTTAAAACATGATTCTCACGTTACCTACTACGGCTATTATTGTTATTGTTATTGATCCTGTCGCGAAGTGGATTGGCAGTACAACGAGTCGGACGTGATTCTCGGGAGCTACGAGCCGATGAGGTGGTCGTTCGTCGGCCATGCCTCGCCTAGCTCGTGCAAAACAGGGACCGTCAGTAAACCCACCGGGGGAACCCCCGGTCAGGCACTCCGACGATCAAGTCAGTCCCCAGTACAGATGAGCGAAAACTGAAGGGAGATGGGGTAAGGGATGTGAGAGCTCGCGCGCGCGTACCTGCGATAGGAGGAGTGTCAAGCTTTTATCACCGGGGGGGGGCTGATAACCCAAGTCCGCGCAGATGGGACCGGGGCGTGATGACTGTCAGCCCGTGCGGAGCACAGAGGAGAGGCGCGGCATGGCGCGGGGTGCTTCGGTAGTACGTAAGTACTAGGCGCGCAGTACGGGGTACTGGAAGCGCAGTACAAGAGTACTGGATGCGTGGGATGACCGCGTGGAGATGCCAGAGGCAGACAAGGTGTGAGGAACCTGCTAGCAGGACTGTACCGTGGAAGTAAGGATGCGAGGGGGTGTCTGGGCGGGACGGCCCGTACCCCGAGCGCCGACTGGCCGATCCGGGTGCCGGGGACCGAGTCGGGTAAGGACCAGGGAGCATGGACAGCCACGCGTCTGCCTGGCAGGGAGTGGAAGGAGAGCGCAGGGTACGCCCTGGGCCGGGGGTTGCCTCGAGACTTGGCCTTGCCAATGGCGCAAAAACTCTACTCTGGGTCGGGGTGAACTAGTGTGAGTGGCTAGGTCTTTTTACAGAGTCAACCAACTAGTGAGGGAGTGAAAGGAGAGCGCAGCCGTCCCCTCGGAGGATCTCACGGACTCCCCCACCTTCTTCCCTTAGAAAGGGTCACTGGTCGCGGGGCCCTATTCGCTGATATGGCGGTTGACCTGTCTACCAGGCCCTCGTGGCGCCAGGCTAGCCGATGGGCCCGGCCTACGCCCTTACCCGTAGGCAAGGCTGGGATCATAAGCGCCCCCCTCGAGTCTAGTCGAAGGAGGCGACGAGTCCGACTGACTGGACTGTCTTTATTTCGCGAAAGCCTGGCGCGTCGAGGGGATCTGGGTTTCATCAGGGGACTTTTCTGTGGATTTGTCG
Organism: Boesenbergia rotunda; assembly: GCA_024364735.1. Classification (NCBI taxonomy): domain Eukaryota; kingdom Viridiplantae; phylum Streptophyta; class Magnoliopsida; order Zingiberales; family Zingiberaceae; genus Boesenbergia; species Boesenbergia rotunda. The sequence goes on along the minus strand of JAGFNQ010004876.1, from coordinate 96,333 downwards.
AGGTCTGGGGATCCCGGTCGACTGATGAAACCATGCCTTTTTCCCGTTTATTACTGACGGTTCCGGATCCGCAAACACCCGAGAACTTCTCGCCACTGCTGCTCACCACTGGGGAGGGTTCCACGTGTCTCGTCCCCCTTCCTTCTCCAATCACCGAGGTAGTTTCCCCGTTCTCCGAGGAACGAGGTTGGGCGCAAGGCGCACCACTTCATGGGCCCCACTAGGCCTGCTCCTGCGACTATTGTTGTCTGTCGTTTCTGCTGTGGCCCACCCCCAGGTGGTCTTGCCCTCCTACATAACCGCGTACAGTCCGTTCGTTTCTCACTCCGGCGCGTTGTCTTCTTCCTTCTGGCTAGGGTTGCGGTTTCCACTCCGTGCTCCTTGTTCCTTTTCGCGATTCTCCTGCCTTCTCCGTGCTTCCATGGCTTCTTCGCCTCGCAATCCTCACCCTTGGTACGTCACAGCGAGGTCTACTCTGACCCGTGACGACCTTGAGGCCATCAGGGCGGAGTTTCATATTCCGCCTGATCATGACGTTCGGCTGCCTTCTTCTTCGGACCAGCCAGCCACCCCACTGAGGTACTATATTACTATTTCGCGGGACCACCTACGGGCAGGCCTGCGCTTCCCCATTCATCCCTTCATTGCCTCCGTGTGCCGCTACCTCCGTATAAACTTGTCCCAATTGACCCCCAATTCCATCCGCCTCCTTTGCGGGTCTGCCATCCTCTTCTTGTTATATCGCTGCTCCTCTCACACCGAACTTTTCCACCACTTTTTCTACCTAAAGAAACAGGAATGGGGTGAGTTTGTTTTCCAAGCTCGTTCTAGGACTTCCTTCCTTTCCTCTCTTCCTTCTGCAAGCAGGGGTTGGAAGGAGAGGTTCTTCTTTATCCGCCCCGCGATCTTCCCGACCTGGCCGTCTAATTTTCGGCTGGATTTCTCCCAAATGCCTCCTCATCATACGGACCCCAAAAAGTTCTCTCCCTTCGAGTACGCCCTCTTAGCATTCAGGGACAAACACTTCCCAATCGGACCTCTTTTGGCCGAGAACATCCTGTCTGCGTTTGGCCTGAGTCCAACGCCCTTCGTTCGCCCGACTTCTTTAAGTAAGTGGTTCTTCCCTGTCATTTATCCCTGTCCGTTTCTTGACTTTCCCTTCCCGACCAGCTGAGATGATGTGCCCGGCTGCTCCCGAGCGGGGTTTCAGGTTGGGACATGCTGAAGAAATGGAGGAGCGCCTCCGAGCAGTGAAAAGGGAGCAGCGGGCGCAGGCTGTGGAGTGGCGAGCTGCGCAAGGGCGACGCTTAGCCCTGCTAGCCGAACAGGAAGCGTCTCTGTCCGGCTCTCCTTCTCCTGCCTCTTCTGCCGAGGGGGGAAAGACTCCACCGTCGGGCTCGGAGGATACCTGCCCTCTGAGTCGTTCCCTGAGACGACCTGAGGGTGTTGGCTCCGCATCCGCCCCCGCCGACCCCCTGGGGGCCTCTTCTAGTCGGCCTAGCAAAAGACAGAGGGGTGAATCGTCTACTGCCATCCTTCCGGTGCTGCCGCCGCCACTTCCTTCCGCGGTGCTGCCAATGGCCTCGACGATGGTATCCCCGAGGGATGCCTCCCCGCCTGGCCAGGAAGGTCCTACCAGCGAAGGCCTGCTGCACATGCTGTCGCCCTCACTATCTGACTAGCGTCTGAGCATGACCCTGCCGAGCGATACTGCCCCCACGCGGTCGAGGGACATCCGGTTATATGGTCCAGCCTCGGACAGATTCATGGCCGGCTTGCGAGCGAGCAGCTCGGTGAGCCCGTCTGTCGGGGCGGACGACTTCATGGCTCTGGCTACCCAGGCAAGTATCCCCTAGCTGGTGGGGGGGGGCGCTCCTTATTCCTTCTGCGGCTGACAGGCTTGTTTCTTGCAGTCTTGGGCTCAGAGCTATAGCATAAGTGTGGCGATGCTGACTCATGCCAAGGCTCGGTGTCGCGTAGAGAGGCGCGTCGAAGACCTTGAAGCCCGGCTCCGCTATGCACAGCTGACTTCAAGTACCGATTCATTGAATGGTTTGAGGGCAGAGGCTGTCGGCCTCCAGGACATGCTGCGTCAGGCCCAGGAGGAGCTGGAGATTGCTAAAGCTCAGATCGCCGTCGCCGACGCTGAGGTAGTCCGTGCACAAGAGCGGGTGATACAAGTCGAACAGGCTCACCTTCACGATCGCAAGCGCAAGGGTGAGCTGCAAACAGAACTGCTGAGGGCCCAGGCCTACCTCCCCTGGGCCAACGAGGAGATTTTGTCCCTTCGGACGCAGCTGGCGGCTGAGAAGCGAGAGACCAACTCGCTTAGGAACCAACTTCAAGATCTGTGGGGCCTCCGTCCGGCTTGGGACGCGACCCAGGTCGAACTGGGGGAGCTTCGTGAGCAGCAAGCGTCTTGGGATGCCCTTCAGATTGAGCTAGCGGAGCTGCGTGCCAACCGGGGGGCTGAAGCGGGTCGGTTAGAGGACCACCGCTTGGCGTGTTTAAACGATCCGACCCATGCTGCCAAAATTGCCCGACGGTTCCTGGATGTGATGGAGTAGTATGGCCTCAACATGATTCGCCGGCTCAGGTTCGGTGGGTTTTTATCCCCAGATTTTTCTCCCGATGCAGTCTCGTTCCCTGATTTGTGCAAGGACCTGCCCTTTGTGGCCAACCAACCTTTCAAGTGAAGCTGGTGTTTCTACGTCTTCTGTTTCCTTATATGCGAGAGGCTTCCAGCCTTGGTTTTTGTAAGGCGCTTGAGCCTTTGACTGTGATGCTTCCCTTTTGGCGTGTTTGAGCGGCGTTTCCTTTCGACCCTGGTGGATGCGTAGGCGAGCCTTATGCCCAACTTTTTTGATGGGCGCTATTCCGGCCTGCCGGATGGATGTCCTTTCCCTGGTGCTTGTTTGTGAGGGTCTTTTAGTTTTTTAGGGGGCGTGCTCAGGATTCCGGCTTCTGCCTTGGTACAAGGACCCGATCCCCTGTCAGGACCTCTGGCGAGAGGGTCCGAAGGTACATAGCTTGTGGATGTTTTTGGCCTATCGGCTGAGTGGGATCCGGGGAGCGTGGGGCACCACGCGTCCGTTCAGGGCTCAGGCTGAGGGATTAGCGGGGGCTGGCCCGTGATGGGTATGGCCTCTTGGCCGAGCAGGACCTGGGGAACGTGGACCGCCACGCGTCCGCTCGGGGCTCAGGCCAAGGGATTAGCGAGAACTAGCCCGTGATGGGTACGACCTCTTGGCCGAGCAAGACCCGGGGAACATGGACCGCCACGCGTCCGCTCGGGGCTCAAGCCAAGGGATTAGCGGGAGCTGGCCCGTGATGGGTATGGACTCTTGGCTGAGCAAGACCCACGGAACGTGGACCGCCACACGTCCGCTCGGGGCTCAAGCCAAGGGATTAGTGGGAGCTGGCCCGTGATGAGTAAGGCCTCTTGGCTACCCCTATTTTCCTCCTGCTCGAGTTGCCGAGTTAGCTATCCTTCTATCTTTTTTCAAGCATCTAGTTCCTTTAGGGCCACGCGTCCACCGGGTGGGGAACTTTCAAGCGTTGGCTTATCGCCTTTCTGTCTTGAGTAGCGGACCGCTTCTTCACCGTCTTTTCATATTTCGGGCCCCCACCTCTATGCCCAGCCGTAGGATGGACTATCGCCCACGATCCTTCCATCAACGGCTAGGATTAACTTTTCATCCCCTATATAGGTTCTGGCACCTACTGTCTCTGTCTTTCCTTCGCACTCCTTCGTCTTCCCCTTTCTTCCTTTCGTCTTCCTTGGCGTCTTAGCGCTCTATCCAGGATGCTGAGCGGCTTTGTCCTGACGGAGGCTAAGGAAAGGGCGGCCAGATATAAGGCGGCAGTGGCCGCCCTGCTTTCGGAGCCTATCCCTATTCCTTCGGATACCACTCCGCCAGTCATCCCGGGACCTCCTGCTTCGGCGTTAAACCCTACCGCCGCTTCCTCTGCAGACAAGGGCGAGGTGTTAGAGGAGGAAACACCAGACTCCGACATCGAGATATTGCCTTCATATCCTTGCGTCAAGGGGCCCGAGCTTCCCCTGGATCATTGTCACACCGGCTCATCTCCTCTCGGCGCTGCCTCCGCCTTGCCTCAGGAGACCCCTTCTCCTCCTGTTGCAGCGAGCCCGTCTTCTCTGCTAGTGACGGCGCCGATTACCTTGGCATCCCTTGAGACCCCGGAGGTCCTACTAGCGCCCTCTTCGCCTCAACTTGCCCCTCCTATCGAGTCGCCGGGCCAATCCCCCGCTACCCTTCCACCATGGGCTCCTACTTCCTCGTGTGCTCCGGTTTCCTCCGACTTGGGGCTTGGTCCTTCTTCCGTTCCCCTTGTCTCCGTTGGCTTGTTCGTCGGAGTGTCTGTCGCCCCTTCTTCTTCTACTCCTGGTTAGACCCCAGACCTTCGCCTGGTACATCTTGTTCTTCCCTCGCGAGCGGACCCCTCATCTGCTTTTGAGTTCTCGGATCCTGACCCTCTGGGCTCGGCTAGGGTGGTTCACTTGCATGCTCCACTAAGCGACCACGTATACCAAGGCCTTCGATCCTTCGACCATCAAGATCCTATCGCCCGTATTGACGGCTTAGTTGCGGATGCCTGCCGGGTATGCTTCTCTGATGACTCTTGCTTGGTCAATTTCTTCCTAATCAATCCTGAGCTTCTCTTGCAGTTGACCGAGGCCTTGTATGCCATGGGCGTTTCCTTCGCCACCCAGAACCGATCCCTTCAGCAATTAGAGTCCCGTCGGGAGGCGCTGGAAACTCAGCTTCGTTGCGCCAGGCCCCCTCCAGATGATGAGGCCTGGGGTGCGCTGCGCTCCGAGAACGCGGCTCTGCGAGGACAGGTTGCCCGTGCTGAGGCGCAGCTTCGAGCTCTTCTGATAAAGCTGAGCGCAACCCGAGCCTCTGAGGCTCAACTGCGTCAACAACTAGCTTTTTTGGAGCAAAGCGAGCATCAAGCTCGGACTCGGGAACTTCAGGCGGGCTCCGAGTTGGCCAAGGCCCAGGCAGATCTTCTGGAGGCCAATCAGTCAGCCGCCACGCTGCTTACAGCCTTGAAGGTCAAGGAGGAAGAATTGGCGGCTTGCCAAAATGATCTCTTGTGGGTGTGCGGACGCCCTGAGGCCCAGCAGGCTCAGGCACAGGCGACTCGCGATAGTCACGGCGAAGCGTCAAGGGTAGCCTCGTCGCTACCTTTGACGCCTCCTACATAATTGTAGGTTCGCCCCCTTTTGTTGTCTGATGTAGGCGATGGTCCAAACGGCTAGCTATGGATGTTGCTTTTCCCCCCTTTTCAGTGTCCTTTCCTTTTTTCTTTGCGTTCGCTTAATGGCTGTTAGGGCGATAGTGAGACCGATCGCCTTTTCCTGAGAGGGGAGGCATTGGTACGTCGGGTGGAGGCCCCACCTCCTTGACTTAGGGGCTACTTCGGGGATGTAACCCGAGGAGATTGAGGCTTCCTGTTTGAAGAGCGTGAGGGAAGAGCTCGCGTAGGGCCAGAGGAAGGCTACTCGCTTGGTGGTCTCCTGGGCAGCCTGATCCATCATGCATCAGACCGAGAGCCGATCCGAGGGATAGGTTCGCGTGAGGCAGGGGAAGGCCACTTGGTAGGTGATCCCTTGGGTAGCATGGCTCACCATGCGTCAGACCGAGGGCTGATCCGAGGGAAAGGCTTGCGTGAAGCAAGAGGAAGGCCACTCGGTCGGTGGTCTCTCGGGCAGCACCATGCGTCAGGCCGAGAGCCGATCCGAGGGAAAGGGCTTGCGCGGAGCAAGAGGCGAGGGAAGGCCACTCGGTCGGGTGACCCCTCGGCATGGATCATCATGCGTCTGACCAAGGGCCGATCCGAGGGAAGGGGGCTTGCGTAGAGCAAGAAGAAGGCCACGTGGTCGGTTAACCCCTCGGGCTGCATGGATCATCATGCGTCTGCCCAAGGGTCGATCCGAGGGAAGGGGGCTTGCGTAGAGTAAGAAGAAGGCCACTCGGTCGGATAACCCCTCGGGCTGCATGGATCATCATGCGTCTGCCCGAGGGCTGATCCGAGGGAAGGGGGCTTGCGTAGAGCAAGAAGAAGGGTTGAGGTTTCCCGGTCCTCACCTAGGCTTCCCGGTCGAGGGCATCCCAGGGAGCGTGGGCTGGCACGCGCCGCCTGAGAGCCTCTCCGAGGCTTACCAGTCGAGGGCATCCCAGGGAGCGTGGGCCGCCACGCGCCGCCTGAGAGTCTCGCCGAGGCTTCCCGGTCGAGGGCATCCCAGGGAGCGTGGGCCGCCATGCGCCGCCTGAGAGTCTCGTCGAGGCTTCCCGGTCGAGGGCATCCCAGGGAGCGTGGGCCGCCACGCGCCGCTTGAGAGCCTCGCTGAGGCTTCCCGGTCGAGGGCATCCCAGGGAGCGTGGGCCGCCATGCGCCGCCTGAGAGCCTCGCCGATGCTTCTGGGTCGAGGGCCTCCCAGGGAGCGTGGGCCGCCACACGCCGCCTGAGAGCCTCGCCGAGGGTAATGCAGCAACGACTGTTCTTCCAGAAAAAACCATTTCTGAAGGGCGCACCGAATAGATGAGATATGTTCCAGAAGATCCAATTTTAGACATGAGGCGAGTGCGTTGAATGCACCCATACCCCTAGACACATAGAATATACCCATGTTCAAGAAGACCGAACTATATAGACGCATAAAATATATGGGATACATCCAGAAGTCCAAATGTTAGACGCGACGGAAACATAACCTGCCCCCTTTCCTTTGCCCCAGCGGTCCTGTTCCGCTTTGCAAGAAAGAAGGTAGAATCAAGAAATACCCTACGGGGGTTCGTCATAAAGCCTCTGGGGTGTTAAGGGCTCTTCTGCGATCGAATGAAGGAAAACTCGCATTCTCCGGGAACGCTATCCGCCAGAACCCATATGAATCTCCCATTTCCACTTCCGATCAGGCTGCTGGAGCCCTCCTTCTAGCGCCATTTTTGATCATGTCGCGAAGTGGATTGGCAGTTCAACGGGCCGGACGTGGCTCCCTAAGCGACCACGTATACCAAGGCCTTCGATCCTTCGACCATCAAGATCCTATCGCCCGTATTGACGGCTTAGTTGCGGATGCCTACCGGGTATGCTTCTCTGATGACTCTTGCTTGGTTGATTTCTTCCTAATCAATCCTGAGCTTCTCTTGCAGTTGACCAGGGCCTTGTATGCCATGGGCGTTTCCTTCGCCACCCAGAACCGATCCCTTCAGCAATTAGAGTCCCATCGGGAGGCGCTGGAAACTCAGCTTCGTTGCGCCAGGCCCCCTCCAGATGATGAGGCCTGGGGTGCGCTGCGCTCCGAGAACGCGGCTCTGCGAGGACAGGTTACCCGTGCTGAGGTGTAGCTTCGAGCTCTTCTGACAGAGCTGAGCGCAGCCCGAGCCTCTGAGGCTCAACTGCGTCAACAACTAGCTTTTTTGGAGCAAAGCGAGCATCAAGCTCGGACTCAGGAACTTCGGGCGAGCTCCGAGTTGGCCAAGGCCCAGGCAGATCTTCTGGAGGCCAATCAGTCAGCCGCCACGCTGCTTCCAGCCTTGAAGGTCAAGGAGGAAGAATTGGCGGCTTGCCAAAATGATGTCTTGCGGGTGTGCGGACGCCCTGAGGCCCAGCAGGCTCAGGCACAGGCGACTCGTGATAGGCACGGTGAAGCGTCAAGGGTAGCCTCGTCGCCACCTTCGACGCCTCCTCCATAATTGTAGGTTCGCCCCCTTTTGTTGTCTGTTGTAGGCGATGGTCCAAATGGCTAGCTATGGATGTTGCTTTTTCCCCTTTTCAGTGTCCTTTCCTTTTTTTTTTGCGTTCGCTTAATGGCTGTTAGGGCGATGGTGAGACCGACCGTCTTTTCCTGGGAGGGGAGGCATTGGTACGTCGGGTGGAGGCCCCACCTCCTTGACTTAGGGGCTACTTCGGGGATGTAACCCGAGGAGCTTGAGGCTTCCTGTTTGAAGAGCTCGAGGGAAGGGCTCGCGTAGGGCCAGAGGAAGGCTACTCGCTTGGTGGCAGCCTGATCCATCATGCATCAGACCGAGAGCCGATCCGAGGGATAGGTTCCTGTGAGGAAGGGGAAGGCCACTCCGTAGGTGATCCCTTGGGTAGCATGGCTCACCATGCGTCAGACCGAGGGCCGATCCGAGGGAAAGGCTTGCGTGAAGCAGGAGGAAGGCCACTCGGTCGGTGGTCTCTCGGGCAGCACCATGCGTCAGGCCGAGAGCCGATCCGAGGGAAAGGGCTTGCGCGGAGCAAGAGGTGGGGGAAGGCCACTCGGTCGGGTGACCCCTCGGGCTGCATGGATCATCATGCGTCTGACCGAGGGCCGATCTGAGGGAAGGGGGCTTGGGTAGAGCAAGAAGAAGGCCACGCGGTCGGTGGTCTATCGGGCAACACCATGCGTCAGGCCGAGAGCCGATCTGAGGGGAATGGAGCTTGCGTAGAGCAAGAAGGAGGTCACTCGGTCGGGTGACCCTTCGGGCTGCATGGATCATCATGCGTCTGCCCGAGGGCCGATCCGAGGGAAGGGGGCTTGCGTAGAGCAAGAAGAAGGCCACTCGGTCGGGTGACCCTTTGGGCTGCATGGATCATCATTCGTCTGCCCGAGGGCCGATCCGAGGGAAGGGGGCTTGCATAGAGCAAGAAGAAGGCCACGCGGTCGGTGGTCTCTCGTGCAACACCATGCGTCAGGCCGAGAGCCGATCCGAGGGGAAGGGGGCTTGCGTAGAGCAAGAAGGAGGCCACGCGGTCGGTGGTCTCTCGGGCAACACCATGCGTCAGGCCAAGAGCCGATCCGAGGGGAATGGGGCTTGCGTAGAGCAAGAAGGAGGCCACTCGGTCGGGTGACCCCTCGGGCTGCATGGATCATCATGCGTCTGCCCGAGGGCCGATCCAAGGGAAGGGGGATTGCGTAGAGCAAGAAGAAGGGCTGAGGTTTCCCGGTCCCCGCTGAGGCTTCCCGGTCGAGGGCATCCCAGGGAGCGTGGGCCACCACGCGCCGCCTGGGAGCCTCACCGAGACTTCCCGATCGAGGGCATCCCAGGGAGCATGGGCCGCCATGCGCCGCCTGAGAGCCTCGCTGAGGCTTCCCGGTCGAGGGCCTCCCACGGAGCGTGGGCCGCCATGCGCCGCCTGAGAGCCTCGCCGAGGCTACCGGTCGAGGGCATCCCAGGGAGCGTGGGCCGCCACGCGCCGCCTGAGAGCCTCGCCGAGGCTTCCCGGTCGAGGGCATCCCAGGGAGCGTGGGCCGCCACGCGCCGCCTGAGAGCCTCGCCGAGGCTTCCCGGTCGAGGGCATCCCAGGGAGTGTGGGCCGCCACGCGCCGCCTGAGAGCCTCGCCGAGGCTTCCTGGTCGAGGGCATCCCAGGGAGCATGGGCCACCACGCGCCGCCTGAGAGTCTCGCCGAGGCTTCCCGGTCGAGGGCATCCCAGGGAGCGTGGGCCGCCACGCGCCGCCTGAGAACCTCGTCGAGGCTTCCCGGTCGAGGGCCTCCCAAGGAGCGTGGGCCGCCACGCGCTGTCTGAGAGCCTCGCCGAGGCTTCCCGGTCGAGGGTATCCCAGGGAGCGTGGGCCGCCACGCACCGCCTGAGAGCCTCGCCGAGGCTTCCCGGTCGAGGGCATCTCAGGGAGTGTGGGCCGCCACGTGCCACCTGAGAGCCTCGCCGAGGCTTCCCGGTCGAGGGCCTCCCAGGGAGCGTGGGCCGCCACGCGCCGCCTGAGAGCCTCGCCGAGGCTTCCTGGTCGAGGGCATCCCAGGGAACGTGGGCCGCCACGCGCCGTCTGAGAGCCTCGCCGAGGCTTCCCAGTCGAGGGCATCCCAGGGAGCGTGGGCCGCCAAGCGCCGCCTGAGAGCCTCACCGAGGCTTCCCGGTCGAGGGCATCCCAGGGAGCGTGGGCCGCCACGTGCCGCCTGAGAGCCTCGCCGAGGCTTCCCGGTCGAGGGCCTCCCAGGGAGCGTGGGCCGCCACGCGCCGCCTGAGAGCCTCGCCGAGGGTAATGCAGCAACGACTGTTCTTCCAGAAAAAACCATTTCTGAAGGGCGCACCGAATAGATGAGATATGTTCCAGAAGATCCGATTTTTAGACACGCGGCGAGTGCGTAGAATGCATCCATACCCCCAGACACATAGAATATACCCATGTTCAAGAAGACCGAACTATATAGGCGCATAAAATATATGGGATACATCCAGAAGTCCAAATGTCAGACGCGACGGAAACATAACCTACCCCCTTTCCTTTGCCCCGGCGGTCCTGTTCCGCTTTGCTAGAAAGAAGGTAAAATCAGGAAATACCCTGCGGGGGTTTGTCATAAAGCCTCTGGGGCGTTAAGGGCTCTTCTGCGATTGAATGAAGGAAAACTTGCATTCTCCGGGAACGCTATCCGCCAGAACCCATATGGATCTCCCATTTCCACTTCCGATCAGGCTGCTGGATCCTTCCTTCTAGCGCCATTTTTGATCCTGTCGCGAAGTGGATTGGCAGTTCAATGGGCCGGACGTGGCTCTCGGGAGCTACGAGCCGATGAGGTGGCCGTTCGTCGGCCACGCCTCGCCTCGCTCCTATAAACACCCTCCTTCTTGCACCATTTTTGATCCTGTTGCTAAGTGGATTGGCAGTTCAACGGGCCGGGCGTGGCTCCCGGGAGCTTCGAGCCAATGAGGTGGCCGTTCGTCGGCCACGCCTCGCCTCGCTCCTGCAAAACATGGACCGTCAGCAAACCCGCTGGGGGAACCCCCGGTCAGGCACTCCAACGATCAAGTCAGTCCCCAGTACAGATGAGTGGAAACTGAAGGGAGATGGGGTAAGGGATGCGAGAGCTCGCGCGCGCATACCTGCGATAGGAGGAGTGCCAAGCTTTTATAACCGGGGGGGGGGGGGGCTGACAACCCAAGTCCGCACAGATGGGACCGGGGCGTGATGACTGTCAGCTCGTGCGGAGCACAGAGGAGAGGCGCGGCATGGCGCGGGGTGCTCTGGTAGTACGTAAGTACTAGGGGCGCAGTACGGGGGGTACTGGAAGCGCAGTACAAGAGTACTAGATGCGCGGGATGGCCGCGTGGAGATGCCAGAGGCAGGCAAGGTGTTAGGAACCCGCTAGCAGGACCGTATCCTAGAAGTAAGGATGCGAGGGGGTGTCTGGGCGGGACGGCCCGTACCCCGAGCGCCGACTGGCCGATCCGGGTGCCGGGGACTGAGTCGGGTAAGGACCAGGGAGCGTGGACAGCCACGCCTCTGCCTGGCAGGGAGTGGAAGGAGAGCGCAGGGTACGCCCTGGGCCGGGGGTTGCCTCGAGACTTGGCCTTGCCAATGGCGCCAAAACTCTGCTCTGGGTTGGGGTGAACTAGTGTGAGTGGCTAGGCCTTTTTACATAGTCAACCGACTAGTGAGGGAGTGAAAGGAGGGCGTAGCCGTCCCCTCGGAGGATCTCACGGACTCCCCCCCCTTCTTCCCTTAGAAAGGGTCCCGGGTCGCGGGGCCCTATTCGCTGATATGGCGGTTGACCTGACTACCAGGCCCTCGTGGCGCCAGGCTGGCCGATGGGCACAGCCTACGCCCTTACCCGTAGGGAAAGCCGGGATCATAAGCGTCCCCCTCGAGTCTAGTTGAAGGAGGCGACGAGTCCGATTGACAGGACTGTCTTTATTTCGCGAAAGCCTGGCGCGTCGAGGGGATTTGGGTTTCGTCAGGGGACTTTTCTGTGGATTTGTCGAGGTCTGGGGATCCCGGTCGGCTTATGAAACCACGCCTTTTTCCCATTTATTACTGACGGTTCCGGATCCCCAAACACCCTAGAACTTCTCGCCACTGTTGCTCACCACTGGGGAGGGTTCCAGTGCTGTTGGAGCCCTTCTTCTAGCGCCATTTTTGATCCTGTCGCGAAGTGGATTGGCAGTTCAACGGGCCAGACGTGGCTCCCGGGAGCTACGAGCCGATGAGGTGGCCGTTCGTCGGCCACGCCTCGCCTAGCTCCTGCAAAACAGGGACCGTCAGCAAACCCGCCGGGGGAACCCCCGGTCAGGCACTCCGACGATCAAGTCAGTCCCCAGTACAGATGAGCGGAAACTGAAGGGAGATGGGGTAAGGGATACGAGAGCTCGCGCGCGCGTACCTGCGATAGGAGGAGTGCCAAGCTTTTATCACCGGGGGGGGGGGGGCTGACAACCCAAGTCCGCGCAGATGGGACTGAGGCGTGATGACTGTCAGCCCGTGCGGAGCACAGAGGAGAGGTGCGGCATGGCGCGGGGTGCTCTGGCAGTACGTAAGTACTAGGGGCGCAGTACGGGGAGTACTGGAAGCGCAGTACAAGAGTACTGGATGCGCGGGATGGCCGCGTGGAGATGCCAGAGGCAGGTAAGGTGTGAGGAACCCTCTAGCAGGACCGTACCCTGGAAGTAAGAATGCGAGGGGGTGTCTGGGCCGGACGGCCCATACCCCGAGCGTCGACTGGCCGATCCGGGTGCCGGGGACCGAGTCGGGTAAGGACCAGGGAGCATGGACAGCCACACGTCTACCTGGCAGGGAGTGGATGTTGGGACCGGGTGCATGTTGACAAGGATACGGGTTCGTAAAATTTTAAATTTTACGTGCAGCGGAAGAATTAGCATAAAATAATTTCTCAAATTATTTTAACCTCGTATCTAGCATGCAACCTTATGATGTGTGGACATGATCATAAATTAAAACTTTGCGGAAAAGTAAACTAATTTACTTTGTACCTCGCGTAACTCGAAGAAAGGGACGAGATCCAACCGTAGCGTCCCTTGGAAGCTTCACCTCTATTTGTGTCCACGCCGAGTTCTCTTCGGGATGACTTCGCAAAGTCACGAGTTTTGTGCCGACGAGAACTAATAGATTCTCTAAAGGCACAACTAGAAGATCAAGAAAGAAGAAAGGAAACTAACCACCAAGAATCGGAATCTAAATTCCAGGAAGGAAGGAGATGTGATCCGCTTCTTCTTCTTCTTGGTTGGCCTCTCCTTCGTGTTGATGGCTCACGGCAAGTGTGAGGTGCGCCGACCCTAGCTCTCAAGGAGGGCGCCGACCCTAGCTCTCAAGGAGGGCGCCAGCCCTAAGGGGAAGAGAGGGAGAAGAGAATAAAAGAGAGAGAGGAAACTACTAATCTCTTGATTACTCAATTGGAATTAAGGGCTTGCCTTTGGTTCCTTTATATAGTAGCATCTCCCTTGCCAAGTCTCCCTCTTAACGGAATTTTCATAATAAATTTATCCTATAAATTCTCTTATGAATTATTCCGTTTAAACCAAGTTTTATTATAACTAATTTTATAATAAAACAAATACTTCTCTCCTTTTATTATGGAATAAATTTTACAAGAAATTTATAAACTTTCTTATTATGAACAAATCAATTCATAATTGATTTTATAAAATTAAAATAAACCATTCCATGGATCATTTTAATTTCCATAAAAGAATAAATTTCTATAAATTTATTTATATAAATTTCTTTACACAAATTTATTTATCCATAATTTATAAAACAAATCGCGCTAGATTTATTTTATTAATTAAACCAAATAAATTGGTTTCTTCCCCTAGATGTGGCCGGCCAAACCAAAGGGGGTTGACACCCTCTTTGGCCGGCCAAACCAAGCCGAACCGATCGCGAATTAAACTCATTTAATTCGCCCAATAAGCCTTCAAAAGACTTAGCCATTTTAAGTTTCCGTTGCGCCTCTGATTAACTCAGATTCGACTTATTTCTCTTGATCGGAAAATCTAATTTTCAACTCGTTTTAAATCCCTCGGATTACTCATAGTGCATGTGACTAAATAGGCTTTCGATTTATGTTGGCCGTCTATAATCAACTAATTATAGAACGATCATGAGTGGCACCTAGTAGTACATCATGACCCCCAATTAATCGAAAGATCAACGGTTTGACCTCAGAAGTAATTCTGAAACCCTTCAGCAGCTCTAATGAATCGTGCCCCATTCCCTTCACCACCTTATACCCATTTGGTTCAGGACATGGTCTGTTTGTGTTAGTCCCCACTAGACTGACTACGTCACACCTAGCCCAAGTAGTGTCTTTCTCGTCTTTTGGATTTCTAATTACTCTCATGTATTTAAGAGACTCGCACTCTAAACATGATATGCTCTGGCCAGAGGCTTTGAGTAACAATCCGACGATAGGCCTGGGTATACATCTCCTCGCAAGGAGTGGTGAATCCTTTGTAGGTTGTTCAAACATCTTCGGGCACTTCGGCTTATACCCAATCATCCTGGGTCCACACCTCCTTGGAGATGCTTGCTTAAGATGTTAAAGTATAAGTCTCCATGACCAAGATGACTTGAACACCGCAAGTCAAAGGAACATCGCACTTAAGCTGCAGTAAGAACTTCATTGACATATCTATATGTAGATTACCATATGAAGTTTTACGGCTAGTCACTCCAATGAACTAGTTCCCTTAACTAGCATCCATGTTTATCTCCGGACATCCCAATGTCACCAGCCAGTGAGAATCAGCTGATTAGAGAATAACCCATGCTAGTCTCAACAGAATTGATAGTGTCCGTTTTTATCAATTCATCGACTAGGGATATTTTCAATACTTCACAATTGCACATTTAGAGATAATCACTAGTTGTGATCCCATCACAAATTCTCTTATGCTGTGAATTGTATTGCGGACATTCAGTAGATGAGTTTAAGATCCCAATCAAATACACAAACATGTATACTCAAATAGTGAATTATCATTTATTAAAATAAATGTTTACAATCATAAGGCGATTGCCTTAGGACACTTCTCTCATATCACTAACAGTGGAAGGAGAGCGCAGGGTACGCCCTGGGTTGGGGGTTGCCTCGAGACTTGGCCTTGCCAATGGCGCCAAAACTCTGCTCTGGGTCGGGGTGAACTAGTGTGAGTGGCTAGGCCTTTTTACAGAGTCAACCGACTAGTGAGGGAGTGAAAGGAGAGCGCAGCCGTCCCCTCGGAGGATCTCACAGACTCCCCCCCTTCTTCCCTTAGAAAGGGTCCCTGGTCGCAGGGCCCTATTCGTTGATATGGCGGTTGACCTGTCTACCAGGCCCTCGTGGCGCTAGGCTGGCCGATGGGCCCAGCCTACGCCCTTACCCGTAGGCAAGGTCGGGATCAGTTGTTATTAATTTTATAAAAAAAGGGCTATTCGTTCGCAATTAGGTGGTCTCAGATAATTGAGTTAATGAAATTGGTTAAGCCTCCATCTTGGAACCATACTGTTAATTTCATCATTCAACAGAAATAAATTAAATTCTAAATTAAATATCTTCTGTATTAATAATTTTTTATATAAATATAATTATTTAATATTAGAATTTGGTGACCCGAATTCAGTTTAATCTGTTAATTTATTATTAGATATTTTCTTATTAATCTGTTAATTAATAGATTCTTTATAAATCTATTAATTAATAATTTCGTTATTAATTTTTCATTTGACTAAGTATCTTAATGTCTCTATAAATTATGTATCTCATGGACAAGTTTGATAAATCAATGAAGAAAGTTAATTTGTTACCTTTTCTTTCTTTCTCTCTACCTCTTTTCTCTCTCTACTTCTCTTTACTTTATCAGAGCCACCGACTTTATATTCCACCGTTCATAGTGATTTTTCCTCCTCTGCCCGTGGTTTTTTCCCGTCAAGGGTTTTCCACGTAAAGCTGGTGTGTTCTCTATTGTTCTTCTCGTCGTTTTTCCATGGTAATCTCGTTTCAAGTGGTATCAGAGCCACGTTGGTTTTGATTTTGTGGATGTCAATCAAGATTAATGACAATGGCAAGCATGAAGGAAAAATCCGTTGTTGCACTATGACTAAAATTAGAGCAGTTGTGCATGACAGAAGTCTGGTGAGACTGATGTTGCTGAAAATCACAGTAATGGTGAACTTCTTGTTGCCTCTGATGTTGATTTGAAGCAGAGTGAGGAATAAATTCTTAATTCTGGCTGTACGTTTCATATGTGTCCCAATCGGGACTGGTTTTCAACATATGAAACGGTTTCGAGTGGTGTCGTTTTGATGGGCAATAATGCATCCTGCAAAATCGCTGGTATTGGTACGATCAGAATTAAGATGTTTGATGGTGTCATTTGGACACTTGGTGATGTGAGGCACGCTCCTGATTTGAAGAGAAATCTGATCTCTTTGAGTATTCTTGATTCTAAAGGGTACAAGTACACTGGTGAAGATGGAGCTGTGAAGATCAGTAAAGGGTCTCTTGTTGTGATAAAAAGACTAAGGAGAACTGCCTGTTTATATGTTTTGCAGGGATCCACAGTAATAGGTGATGTTGCCGTCGCAAGGTCATCTATGTCTAATTCTGATGTTACAAGACTTTGGCATATGCGTTTGGGTCATATGAGTGAGAATGATATGATTGAATTGAGCAAGAGAGGACTCCTTGATGGTCAAAGTATTACAAACCTAAAGTTCTGCGAGCACTGTGTTTTTGGCAAGCAAAAAAGAGTCAAGTTCTCAATTGGCATTCATAAAACTAAGGGTATGCTAGACTACATTCACTCTGATTTATGGGGCCCTTCTAGAGTACCATCTAAAGGTGGTGTGCTCTATATATTGACTATTATTGATGATTTCTCAAGAAAAGTTTGGGTATTCTTTTTAAGACATAAGAGTAATTTTTTACTACCTTTAAGGAGTGGAAGGTCACGATTGAGAGGCAGACAGGGAGACAATTAAAGCATCTTTGAACTGATAACGAATTGGAGTTTTGTTCTGATGAGTTTAATGCCTTATGCAGAGCTGAAGGTATTGTGAAACATCATACAGTTTGACATACTCCTCAACAGAATGGTGTAGCAGAGAGGATGAATAGGACTTTGATGGAGAAGGTGCGTTATATGCTTCTTAATGCTGGGCTACTAAAGTTTTTCTAGGCAGAAGCCGCTGCGTATGCCTGTTATCTTATAAATCGCTCTCCATCAATTGCTATTGAAAGGAAAACTCTACAAGAGGTATGGTCTGGTACTCCTGTTAGTTATTCTGATTTGAGAATTTTTGGATGTCCTGTGTATGCTCATGTTGATAACGGAAAGTTGGAGCCTCGTTCGATGAAGTGCATATTTATAGGCTTTAGACAAGGAGTGAAGGGATACAAACTTTGGTGTCCAGAGACCAGGAAAGTCATCATCAGTAGAGATGTTATCTTTGATGAGGCTAGCATGCTTTAGGGGTCTCCATCTAAAACTCTTTCTGAGGAAGATAAGCAGAAGACAAGCACATAGGTGGAGATTGAGATTGAGCCGATATCTACAGAGACTACTCCAGAGCCTATTTTAGATGTTGTGGATGGAACGAACTCATCACAAGCACCTTCACAATATTCCATTGCAAAAGATAGGCCTCGGAGAAAAATTAGACGCCCTCAGAGATATGCAGAGGCTGATTTGGTCGCTTATGCTTTAAACGTGACTAAGGAGATTGATTCCGGTGAAGAACCTGAGACGTATTCAGAAGCAATTAGCTACGATAATTCTGGTAAGTGGATAATTGCTATGCAGGAGGAGATGGAGTCACTTGGTAAGAACGACACATGGGACTTGGTGAAATTACCTAAGGGTAAGAAAGTTGTTCGTTGCAAGTGGATATTTAAAAGAAAGGAGGGAATACCGAAAGTTGAAGAAGCCAGATACAAAGCCAGGCTAGTTGCTAAAGGTTTTAGTCAGATTCCAAGAGTAGACTTCACTGATGTATTTTCTCCAGTTGTAAAGCATAGTACGATTCGAGCTTTCCTTGGTATTGTGGCCATGCATGACTTAGAGTTGCAGCAGCTGGATGTGAAGACAACATTCTTACATGGGGTACTTGAGGAAGAAATCTATATGCAACAACCAGAAGGTTTTGAAGTCTCAGGAAAAGAGGATTATGTATGCTTGTTGAAAAAGTCCCTTTATGGTTTGAAGCAGTCACCTAGGCAATGATATAAAATGTTTGATTCGTTTATGATCACTCATGATTTCAGAAGAAGCAGCTATGACAGTTGTGCCTACTTTAAGAAGACTGATGATGGATCATTTGTTTATCTGCTCTTATATGTTGATGATATGTTGATTGCGACCAATAATAAGGAAGAGATAAGAAAGGTCAAAGCCCAACTAAGTAAAGAATTCAAGATGAAAGATTTGGGAGCTACAAAGAAAATACTTGGGATGGAGATTCTGAGAGACAGAAAGACAGGTAAATTATACCTAAGTCAAAAAGGGTATATTGAGAAAGTACTTCATCGGTTTAACATGCATTCTGCCAAGTCTGTTAGTACTCCGTTAGCTGCACTCTTTAGACTTTCAGCTGATTTATGTCCGCAGTCAGATGATGAGGTTGATTATATGTCACGGGTTCCATATTCTAGTGCAGTGGGATCTCTCATGTATGCTATGGTTTGTACACGTCCAGATTTATCACATGCAGTGAGTACAATTAGTAGATATATGACAAATCTTGGTAAAGAGCATTGGAAGACAGTTCAGTGGATTTTCAAATACTTACGAGGGACTTCTGATATTTGTTTGCATTTTGGGAGTAATAGAGATGCAGTTATTGGATATGTTGATTCTGACTTTGCAGGTGACCTTGATAAAAGAAGATCACTTACGGGGTATGTGTTCACTGTCGGTGGTTGTGCTATCAGTTGGAAAGCTACTTTGCAGAATACAGTTGTATTGTCCACTATAGAGGCTGAGTATATGGCTATTACGGAAGCTTGTAAGGGAGCTATTTGGTTGAAAGGACTCTTCAGTGAGCTTAGCGAAGACTTGCAGATTACTACAGTCTTTTGTGATAGTCAGAGTGTCATTTCCCTCACGAAGGATCAGATATTTCATGAGAGGACAAAGCACATTGATGTGAGGTATCATTTTATGCGTGATGTTATTACTCGTGGTGATATTATTGTCAGGAAGGTCAGTACTCATGATAATCCCGCTAATATGATGACTAAGTCACTCCCTATAGCCAAGTTTAAGCATTGCTTGGACTTAGTTGATACTAGATGCTGAGATTTACCTGTGGGGCTTTTGTGAAAGAGGTGAATGTTTTTTTTTTGAAGATTTATGGAATTCGCATCAAGGTGGAGATTGTTAGAATTTGGTGACCCGAATTCAGTTTAATCCATTAATTTATTATTAGTTATTTTCTTATTAATCTGTTAATTAACAGATTCTTTATAAATATGTTAATTAACAGTTTCGTTATTAATTTTTCTTTTGACTAAGTATCCTAAGGTCTCTATAAATTATGTATCTCATGGACAAGTTTGATATATCAATGAAGAAAGTTAATTTGTTACCTCTTCTTTCTTTCTCTCTACCTCTCTTTTCTCTCTACTTCTCTTTACTGTATCAGAGTCGCCGACTTTATATTCCACCATTCATAGTAATTTTTCCTCCTCTACCGTGGTTTCTTCCCGTCAAGGGTTTTTCACGTAAATCTGGTGTGTTCTCTATTATTCTTGTTGTCATTTTTCGTACTAATCTAGTTTTACATTTAATAAAATATATTAAAATTAATATAATATTAAAAAAAATAAAAAATAAATTAATATAACCCATTTCTAAATGCTCTACTGTAGACTGTGTACTGAATGCTCCACAGACTCGAGATGCCTATATTGAATGCAGGTGTCCCGATTCTTTCTCAAGCGCTTGTATTAAATATAGGCACCTGGGTGAGTTTTAGAGAAGCAATTTTTTTTTAAATTTTTTTGAGATATATTTAAGACTTACGATTTTAAGATTTAAAGGTTAAATTATAGTGAGTTTAACCTAATAAGATTTTTTTTCTAGGATTAAGTTTTCTCTTTTGAGTTTTAGTCAAGATAAACAAATTTAGATACTTACGAGGTATATTATATGTATGTATCATTTAAAATTTTAAAATTTAGAGATTGGGTTATAGCGGATTTAAGTTAATAAGATTTTTTCTAGAGTTTAGGCTTTCCTCTTAAGCTATAGTGTTTAGACAAAAATGGGGCGTTTGGTTTGCTCTATTTTCTATTTTCATTTTATAGAAAATCATATTTTCTCCTTTTTCTGGAAAATGACTTTATTTCATTCTCTAGTTTTTCCAGAAAATGCTATATCTTTTTCTGGAAAATAAGGTTGGAAAATGCAAACTAAATACGTTTTCCAGAAAATCACATTTTCTACAGAAAATAAAAATGAAAAACAAGCGTACCAAACGTATGTTAATACGATATACTATAAGATTAAAAATTATTTATTAATTTTTTTTTAAAAAAACCAACACAGGACAGACGCCTATGTTCTTAGTCCGTAGCTCTACGAACGAGATATATATATATATATATATATATATATATATATATATATATATATATATATTCACGTCGAATTTTTAAATATTGATAGTGTCTGTTTTCTCTCTTCTATTTACATTGGATATCAAATTCTTGATAAGGTTCGAAAGAAGTGGGCATCCTTAACTAACTCAAAAGAGTTCCATTATCTTTCAAATGAAGAAAATTTCATTAAAAATATTGATCCGGTCAGGAGTTAATTTGACCTGGTAGGAAGTCCAATCGGGAGAAGAGGGGGAGAGGGGGCCCCAATCGGGGCAAGGATAGTCGGGCACACAGGGTGCTAACCTTGCCTGAGGAATGCACTTGGGGCTATGCGAATCTGGTCTGGTCGGCAATAGCCAGTATGATGAGATCAGTCAGCTGAACCCGACTGAGAGGGTTCAGTCGGGCGGATGGAAATCACCACTCACTTGAAAAAGGGATATCGAAGGTGTAGTTGACTTTCGGGCGGACGGTACCGGTCGAGAATACCCGACCAGACGGCTCAATCGCCCTGCCAATGAAATCACACTTCACATTAAGAAGTGACTCACGGTCTGTGGGCAGCTGTCCAGTCGGGCCTACCCGGCCGGTCGGTCAGACTGGCAGGCACCAGAAACGGCTGAACCCTCTCAGGCGACTTGCCTACCCAAGAGCCGTTGACAAGCCGAGTGACTAAGCCCCTCCGGGTGACCACTTCCGGTCGGTCAGCCAGGTCCGGACAGATTCACAGCTACATAATAAGACAAGCCAGGGTGATCACATTATCTAAGTCGTTTAATTAGATTAGACTCCATCAGATACAGATATATCCCTTCATTATGAAGAAGAGACACCTACCATTATCCTGTGAGCACCATACATTAATGATGACGGAACTGACAGCCTAGAATAGACCTCTTAGCGGCCATGCGAGACCCTCGGGGAAACTAAGGCTGCTAGGGGATTGTGTCAGAAGATTGACTTTAATGAGGCAAAACAACCCAGACAAGATAGGGGTCCTCCTCCTCCCCTATATAAGGCCCATTTGATGCTTCAGAAAAGGGATTCTGTTGGATTGATTTCTCATCCTCCCCTAAGCTTTCTGTAACTTCGCTCTCTTAAAAGCCACAACAACTCTTCTGTCTGACCAGGTCATCTGAGCGAGAGCCCTCTCCACTTGTCGGCAGGATCAAATTTGGCGCAGTCTATGGGAAATTCTGCCTGATCAAAAGACGAAGATGAGTGACTCCAACAAGGTGGCAATTACACTCTCACAAGAAGACTTTGAGTTGCTGGTGGCCGCTAAAGCTCAAACGCTAGCAGCACAACAGAAGACTGATGACCGTCCAACTCAGAAAGGTCCATCTGAGGCAGCTGGCCATGTTGGAATGGAAGGCGAGGCTCATCCGGGTAGCGGTCCCTGTTTCCCCCAAGCGTTTTTTGGCCCAATGGAGGGTGCAGGATAGTCCAACCCACTAGAAGTCTCTTCTAGCCGTGCAATACTCAACAAAGGGAAGGCCCCAGCTACCCAAGCCTCGGCTGACCGTACTAGATTCCCCTTCTCTAGCTGAGTCCTTCAAGAGCCAGTTCCCAAACACTTCCAACTCCTGTCTATTCCAGAGTATAGAGGAGTCACAGATCTTGAAGAGCACCTGATGAAGTTTAAAAATGCGGCCCTTCTACATCAGTACACGGACGACATTAAGTGCCGAGCATTCCTGATCACCCTGGTCGGGCCAGCTCAACGATGGTTTGACAGACTCCCGGAAGGGTCGGTGCAGGGATTTGCTGACTTCAAGAGGCTTTTCCTCCAGCATTTTGCAAGCAGCAAAAGACATCACAAGACGAGCTTTAACCTCTTTGCATTGAAGTAGAGCCCTAAGGAATCCTTGCGGGCTTATATCAAGAGGTTCAACCAGGTCGCGCTGGACGTGCCCACGGGCACTCCGGAAGTGTTATCAGTGCCTTTACCTAGGGTTTGCAGGAGGGAGAATTCTTCAGATCGCTGATACGCAAGCCCCCGAAAGACTTCGAGAGCCTCCTGGGCAAGGCCGCTAAGTACGTGGATGTAGAGGAAGCACAAGCCGCTTAACGTTAGGAGGTCGGGCCTCTACCTGTGGATCCCCATAATCAGAAGACAACACCTCCCTGGGGACCCCTCCGTAGTCCTTGAGCCATGGGAAAGAGAGCCAGAGTTGAGCGTGGCATAGTTCAGCAAGTGGCCCAGGGGTGCCTCCCCAACAGGTGGCAGCCCTACTTGTAACGCCCGCCTTTTTCCCCCACCTTGTGGTGTGGCGAGAAAGGCGTCGTTACGCTAAACATACATGTGCATAAAAACATCTTAATGCAGCGAAATCATTTTTTTTTCTAAACATGCTTTTAACCATGCAACTAATACATACAACATCTATACATGCCTAAACTTGTCATTCATAAACTTACATGCATAGCATCATGACCTAACCGTTTTATAACTTATTCATCATCATCATAAGTAGCAAGTAACTTATCCATAAACATAGCATCATGAGTCTTAAGTCATTCACTAGGCGTAACCATTATAAACGTAATATAAAATCTAAGGAGGCATTTCCAAAACCCAAGACATGCGATATGTGTAAATAAGAGGAATCCTTTTTGCCAAGTCACCGCCACACACACACATGCTTTTGCCTCTCCTGCTGCTTCCCTTAGTAACCTTTTGCTTGATCTGCGGTACGAGGAAGATAAGACTATAAGCACACAGGCTTAGTAAGACCCTTTCCTACTCACTAAAATCATACGTCACATAAACATAAACATATCAAGTATCTTGACATAACATAACTCTGAACATAAACATAACCATAGATCTACAACATACTTAGCATGGCATATTTCTTAACATACATGAACATGAGACATAGCATGACATATTTCTTAACATACATGAACTTGAGACATAGCTTGGCATATTTCTTAACATACATGAACTTGAGACATAGCATGGCATATTTCTTAATATACATGAACTTGAGACATAGCTTGGCATATTATATAAGCATAAACATAAGCATAAAACATACTTACCCTGGTGCGATGCATAACATGGATGTATGAATGAGTCGAATGTATTTACTACATATGGATGCTTAGTTTTAAAATCATACTTTTAAATGCTTAGCATAAACATAACATCATTGGGGTCCCCGGCTTGTACCACATACATACATCATAAGCGCGCATCCCTAGTAAATACGAGGTAGCGAGCCCCGACCTACTAGGGTAAGGACAGCATAGTCGGTAGTCCTAGAACCGGGGCGTTCCTAAGGTGCCCATCCCTGTTGCACAGCTTCGGTAGTGTCAGAACCGTGGACAGCTTCGATAGTCCAGAACCGGGGCGTTCTTAAGGTGCTCATCCCTTGGACCCTTACTTCGGTCCGGTACAAGCCCCATTCATAAAATAAAATAACTATGCATGCTTTATCATTCATACTTGTCATTCATACTTATCATTCATACTTATTTCATATCATCGTTATGCCTTCATCATTCATACTTATCATTCATACTTATCAGTCATACTTAAGGCATAACCATCATCTTCATTCATACTTATCATTCTTTATTCATAAAATAGGACATACATGCATAATCATGTTTCTAGTCATAACCTTATCCTGGTTCATAAAGCTTGCATGATCATGATACATAATAAACATGTACTTCATACATGATATATTTCATCTAGCATACATAATCCTAGTATTCATCATAAAACATGGATGATAAGCTACATATAAACCTAACACATACTATTAGGGTTCATGACATTCATCATAAAACATGCATATACCTTCATGAATCATAAATCCATTATAAGCATTTCTCCACATACATGCATCATTCTATTTATCATAACATACTTCTACATCAATTACATATATTCATAGTATGTGATCTAAATATTCATGATTAAAACATAACATAAACTCAACCATACAAGATCATGTTATATAACACATAAACTAAGATTTTTGTCACATGAAGGTCCTTACATCATGCTTAACTATGTACTAGTATCATGGTAACTTATAAACATGCATTCTTGAGACCTTAACCCAAACCAAACCCTAGGTTTGGGTCTTGGCCGAAAGCCCTAAAGGACCATGGGTCCATGAAAAATTTGCCTAGATCATGATTAACATCCAATCCCTAGCATATTATGTCATAGGAACCCATTGGGACCCTTGATTGGTTTTAACCCTAAGTCCTAGACCTTATTCATGCTTTGGCCGAAACCCTAGGGAAGTAATAGGCCCATAGAAAATTCATATAAGTCACCATTTTCATTAGTATCATATCATAGCAAAACATACTAATCATGCTTGGAGGTTTGAAAGTTAAACCTAGCCCTATACTTGATGTGGCCGAAACCCTCAAGGGGCTTTAGGGTGCCCAAAAACTTCCCTAAATCATAAGTTATGTCCTACATACTATCATAAAACTTTCAAGAGCACAAAAGAGAATTTACATCATCCCTAACCCCACCAAAACATCCTTGGCCGAAACCCTAAGGTTCCTCTTCATGGTTTCCTCAACTTAAACCTTAAACAAAATTCTAAATCTTGTTAGCATCAAGGAACAATCATACCACAGGTGAGAAGGGTCTTACCTTGGGTTGTCTTTGGTTTTTAGACCTTAAAAGAGAAGGAAAATGGAAATCCCTTTGACACTTGAACCCTTCTTGCCCTTGTAACCTTGGAAGAGAACCTAGATCTTCCAAAATAGAGCCCTTGGTGGAACTTTTCCTAAGGGGGAGAGCACCTTGAGTTTTCAGCTAGAGCAAGGAGGAAGAAGAAATGAAGAGGAGAAGGGAAATTGTAACTCCCTTCCATCTTTATACCACATTAAAAGGGGCAAGTGAAGAGTCATGGTGTCTCTTCCCTTGATGACTCTTCATTTTTCCCAAGCCTTAACTAAGATCCACTTCATTCCCTCATAGCACTCCCTTGCTAGGTGAATTGGTTAGTGCATGCTTGGTTGTACAAGAGGTCCAAGGTTCAATCCTTGGTGCATGCACTAATTTCTTTTTTTTTTATTTTATTTTCTATTATTTCGAAATTTCTTTAAAAATTCCCCCATAATTATGTTAATATTTCTCATTAAAATCTATTTATTTTTATATTAAATTCTACCTAAAATCCACCAATAATCATGGTACTAGAAAGCACATGTAAGACCCATTAGTACTTAGTTTCTCAATTTAAATGAGAAAGCCATGGGTTCCTAGGCTAAGATTTGTACTAATATTTCTAGATCCTCCGAAAAATTATCTAAACATGCTTAATATTTTAAAGAAAATATTAAAAAAATTTTCCGGGTCGTTACAATCCCCCATACCTCTTGAAAGTTCGTCCTCAAACTTAGAATAGCTCCAGGTACTTGCGTCTCATCTCGTCCTCGCGTTCCCAGGTAGCTTCCTCGAATCGTTGACTTTGCCATATAACCTTGACTAAGGGCACTTCCTTGTTCCTTAGCTTCTTGACTCCCCGATCCAAGATCTGGATAGGTCGGCTTTCATAACTTAGGTCCTCCTGAACTGGTACCGCCTGTGGCTCGATCACTTGTTCCATGTTCGTAATACACTTCTTAAGCATCGACACATGGAACACATTATGAATAGCTGACATTTCCTGAGGCAGCTCCAGTTCATATGCCACCTTGCCAACTCTTTTCAATACCAGGTACGGTCCCACATATCGCGGACTCAGTTTCCCTTTCTTCCCGAATCTCGTTATCCCTTTCATCGGAGCCACTTTAAGGAATACCAGATCCCCAATATTGAATTCCAGTGGCCTACGCCGGACATCTGCATCACTCTTCTGTCGACTCTGTGCAGCTTCTATTCGTCGTCGAATGGTCTGTATAGCTTGGGTGGTGTCGTCGATGAGATCCGTTGTAAGCCCCATTGCCTTCTTTTCACCACCTTCGTACCAACAGATCGGAGACCTACATCTCCTCCCGTACAAAGCTTCATAAGGTGCCATGCCGATAGTAGCTTGGTAGCTATTATTGTAGGCGAATTCCGCCAAACATAGATATCGGCACCAGCTCCCTTTGAAATCCAGAGCACAAGCCCATAACATGTCTTCCAGTACTTGATTCACCCGTTCAGTTTGCCCGTCAGTCTGAGGATGAAAAGCTGTACTGAATCGTAATTTGGTGCCGAGGGACTTCTGGACACACCCCCAGAAATGTGAAGTGAAGCGACCATCCCTATCTGAGATGATGGTCTTGGGCACTCCATGAAGTCTGACTATCTCCTTAGCATATAATTGAGCCAGTTGCTCAATCGAATAAGTCATCTTGATAGCTAAGAAGTGAGCAGACTTCGTCAACCTGTCCACAATTACCCATACCGTATCATATCCATTTGTAGTCTTGGGAAGTCCCAAAATAAAATCCATAGAGATATCTTCCCATTTCCATTCCGGAATCGCAAGTGGCTGCAGAACTCCTCCGGGTCGCTGGTGCTCTGCCTTCACTCGTTGGCAGGTCAGGCAAGTGCCAACATGCTGAGCCACATCTCTCTTCATACCGGACCACCAGAATTTCTCTTTTAGATCTTGATACATCTTGGTGGATCCTGGATGCATCGAATAAGGGGTTTCGTGAGCTTCTACTAATATCGCTCTCCGTAGCTCCGGATCATTAGGAATACATAGACGATCCTTAAGATAGAGTACTCCCTCATTGGCGATAGGAAAACCATCGCCCTTTCCTTCTAGGATTTCCTGTTTGATTCTCTGAAGGCTAGGATCACCATTTTGTTTGTCCAATATGTCCTCGAACAACGTCGGTGATAGTGTCATGGTAGAAAGCCATCCGGAGATGACCTCGACCCCAAACCTCATAATTTCCTTTTCGAGTGGTCGGGGTAAGCTAGATATAGACATCAAGGTGGCACTTGACTTCCGGCTGAGTGCATCGACCACTTTGTTTGCCTTTCCTGGATGATATAAGATCTCACAGTCATAGTCCTTTACCAACTCCAGCCATCGGCGTTGTCTTATATTTAGGTCTTTCTGAGTGAAGAAATACCGCAGGCTCTGGTGGTCTGTATAAATCATGCACTGCGCTCCATACAGATAGTACCTCCATATCTTAAGAGCGAAGACCACAGCGGCAAATTCCAGATCGTGGGTGGTATTGTCATAATTAACTCCATGATATAATTACACACATACATCATAATCAAATACTTATTGTGATTCCGGGTGGACCGACTTATGTTAGGCTTCCGTAACATTAGTCCTCAACCTGAATTTATGAATTATATTAGCCCTATTTGTCGTATGGTTACTATAGGGTAGATGAGATCTTATTTATTATATCACCAAAATTTATTTATCCAATCTTATAAGTCTATATACAAAACTAGCCAAACTCAGTGAGCTAGATGGGCTGCCGTTATGCCCAAAATAAAGAACATCATAGCAATGACCATCACCCCCTCGCTCATCTCCCCTTGGCCTGCCTCCCCTTGGCCTGCCTCAGGATCTTCTACCGTTTCCATCGGGTCTTCTTCTTCAATCTCGGGAACCTCCTCGACCACTTTAAGGTCTTCCTCGAACATCCCGGGGTCTTCCTCAAACATCTCGAGCATCTCGGGATCCTCCTCGAATGGCTCGGGATCCTCCTTGTACATCTCGGGATCCTCCTCTAACGGCTCAGGATCCTCTTCAAACATCTCGGGCTCCTCCTCCGAGTCCCCCAGATCTTCCTGAAACTCATGGCGGAGAAGCTGCTTACATAATTCCGTATATGAGATACGACATTCGTGCTGCCCCCAGATCTGATGAGCAACCTCTCTCGCCCGATTGGGCAATGAACGAAGCAGAGCTCCGATTCTATGATCATCTATGACTGGAAACCCTTCCTGCTCAAGTTTCCAGAATAGCCGATCCAAAAACCCCATGTTGCCTTGAATTCCAAGGGTCGGATTGTACTCAACTTCCTCTATTCGCTCCATCAGCTCGCGGCACCTCTCAGTGTAGTTCTCATGCAACATCTGGAATTGAAAAAAAAATGACATAGTTAGTACCAAATCGACCCAGCCAGTACAAAACCATTTCTTTTTCAATTCGCAAATATATACAGAGAAAAACACACGCAAATCACTTTCTGCTACCCTAGTGATTAAAATATATAACCACTTTCCTATCCTTAAATTCTAAATATTAAAATATCATTCTTATGTACATGTGTACATATCTTTGTAAATAAAATATACAATTACTTTCCATTATCTACCATAAGGTGTCTTTCATACTTACATATCCTAGAATCATAAGATGTCCTATAAAGTGCTTACTACCACAAAATATGCAGAGGGGTACTTACTTGGAAGCGGCAGGAAGAGGACTTGATGTGTGTGTAGTGAGATGACAATTGGCTCTGATACCAACCTGTAACGCCCGCCTTTTTCCCCCACCTTGTGGTGTGGCGAGAAAGGCGTCGTTACGCTAAACATACATGTGCATAAAAACATCTTAATGCAGCAGAATTATTTTTTTTTCTAAACATGCTTTTAACCATGCAACTGATACATGCAACATCTATACATGCCTAAACTTGTCATTCATAAACTTACATGCATAGCATCATGACCTAACCGTTTCATAACTTATTCATCATCATCATAAGTAGCAAGTAACTTATCCATAAACATAGCATCATGAGTCTTAAGTCATTCACTAGGCGTAACCATTATAAACGTAACATAAAATCTAAGGAGGCATTTTCAAAACCCAAGACATGCGATATGTGTAAATAAGAGGAATCCTTTTTGCCAAGTCACCGCCACACACACACAAGCTTTTGCCTCTCCTGCTGCTTCCCTTAGTAACCTCTTGCTTGATCTGCGGTACGAGGAAGATAAGACTATAAGCACACAGACTTAGTAAGACCCTTTCCTACTCACTAAAACCATACGTTACATAAACATAAACATATCAAGTATCTTGACATAACATAACTCTGAACATAAACATAACCATAGATCTACAACATACTTAGCATGGCATAAATCTTAACATACATGAACATGAGACATAGCATGACATATTTCTTAACATACATGAACATGAGACATAGCATGGCATATTTCTTAACATACATGAACACGAGACATAGCTTGGCATATTTCTTAACATACATGAACTTGAGACATAGCTTGGCATATTTCTTAACATACATGAACTTGAGACATAGCATGACATATTTCTTAACATACATGAACTTGAGACATAGCTTGGCATATTATATAAGCATAAACATAAGCATAAAACATACTTACCCTGGCGCGATGCATAACATGGATGTATGAATGAGTCGAATGTATTTACTACATAAGGATGCTTAGTTTTAAAATCATACTTTTAAATGCTTAGCATAAACATAACATCATTGGGGGCCCCGGCTTGTATCACATACATACATCATAAGCGCGCATCCCTAGTAAATACGAGGTAGCGAGCCCCGACCTACTAGGGTAAGGACAGCATAGTCGGTAGTCCTAGAACCGGGGCGTTCCTAAGGTGCCCATCCCTGTTGCACAGCTTCGGTAGTGTCAGAACCGTGGACAGCTTCGATAGTCCAGAATCGGGGAGTTCTTAAGGTGCCCATCCCTTGGACCCTTACTTCGGTCCGGTACAAGCCCCATTCATAAAATAAAATAACTATGCATGCTTTATTATTCATATTTGTCATTCACACTTATCATTCATACTTATTTCATATCATCGTTATGCCTTCATCATTCATACTTATCATTCATACTTATCAGTCATACTTAAGGCATAACCATCATCTTCATTCATACTTATCATTCTTTATTCATAAAATAGGACATACATGCATAATCATGTTTCTAGTCATAACCTTATCCTGGTTCATAAAGCTTGCATGATCATGATACATAATAAACATGTACTTCATACATGATATATTTTATCTAGCATACATAATCCTAGTATTCATCATAAAACATGGATGGTAAGCTATATATAAACCTAACACATACTACTAGGGTTCATGGCATTCATCATAAAACATGCATATACCTTCATGAATCATAAATCCATTATAAGCATTTCTCCACATACATGCATCATTTATTTATCATAACATACTCCTACATCAATTACATATATTCATAGTATGTGATCTAAATATTCATGATTTAAACATAACATAAACTCAACCATACAAGATCATGTTATATAACACATAAACTAAGATTTTTGTCACATGAAGGTCCTTACATCATGCTTAACTATGTACTAGTATCATGGTAACTTATAAACATGCATTCTTGAGACCTTAACCCAAACCAAACCCTAGGTTTGGGTCTTGGCCGAAAGCCCTAATGGACCATGGGTCCATGAAAAATTTGCCTAGATCATGATTAACATCCAATCCCTTGCATATTATGTCATAGGAACCCATTGGGACCCTTGATTGGTTTTAACCCTAAGTCCTAGACCTTATTCATGCTTTGGCCGAAACCCTAGGGAAGTAATAGGCCCATAGAAAATTCATATAAGTCACCATTTTCATTAGTATCATATCATAGCAAAACATACTAATCATGCTTAGAGGTTTGAAAGTTAAACCTAGCCCTATACTTGATGTGGCCGAAACCCTCAAGGGGTTTTAGGGTGCCCAAAAACTTCCCTAAATCATAAGTTATGTCCTACATACTATCATAAAACTTTCAAGAGCACAAAAGAGAATTTACATCATCCCTAACCCCACCAAAACATCCTTGGCCGAAACCCTAAGGTTCCTCTTCATGGTTTCCTCAACTTAAACCTTAAACAAAATTCTAAATCTTGTTAGCATCAAGGAACAATCATACCACAGGTAAGAAGGGTCTTACCTTGGGTTGTCTTTGGTTTTTAGACCTTAAAAGAGAAGGAAAATGGAAATCCCTTTGACACTTGAACCCTTCTTGCCCTTGTAACCTTGGAAGAGAACCTAGATCTTCCAAAATAGAGCCCTTGGTGGAACTTTTTCTAAGGGGGAGAGCACCTTGAGTTTTCGGCTAGACCAAGGAAGAAGAAGAAATGAAGAGGAGAAGGGAAATTGTAACTCCCTTCCATCTTTATACCACATTAAAAGGGGCAAGTGAAGAGTCATGGTGTCTCTTCCCTTAATGACTCTTCATTTTTCCCAAGCCTTAACTAAGATCCACTTCATTCCCTCATAGCACTCCCTTGCTAGGTGAATTGGTTAGTGCATGCTTGGTTGTACAAGAGGTCCAAGGTTCAATCCTTTGTGCATGCACTAATTTCCTATTTTATTTTTATTTTATTTCCTATTATTTCAAAATTTCCTTAAAAATTCTCCCATAATTATGTTAATATTTCTCATTAAAATCTATTTATTTTTATATTAAATTCTACCTAAAATCCACCAATAATCATGGTACTAGAAAGCACATGTAAGGCCCATTAGTACTTAGTTTCTCAATTTAAATGAGAAAGTCATGGGTTCCTAGGCTAAGGTTTATACTAATATTTCTAGATCCTCCGGAAAATTATCTAAATATGCTTAATATTTTAAAGAAAATATTAAGAAAATTTTCCGGGTCGTTACACTACTGTTAGTTTCATCATAACCATACTCACAATACCCAAGATTGTTGGCAGGCCGGGCGGGCGAGGACAAGCTCACCCCAGTCGGGGAACCCCCCAGGGGGCATCTCATGGATGAGCCCGAGGCCGAAGATGGTCGCAGGCAAAAAGGCGAGAGTCGGATACCCAGGCGACTGCCCCGACGACAAGGCAACTATTCCCGACCCCCCGACTCTCCCGGGCAAGGAGAAGTAAACGAAGAGCAGGCGAATCAACAGAACGTAGTACAGGGCTCGGTCAACGTCATCTCAGGCGGCCCCACCTATGGGGACTCCAACCAGGCTCGGAAGTCTCAGGTCAAGCGCTTGAAGATTCACCAGGTGGGAACCAGCTCTGCTCAAGCCAGAGGACCGCAGATCAGTTTTTGGCCCACAAGATTTACAAGGGGTGGAAGTTCCGCATGATGATGCATTGGTCATCACAGTTGTCATAGCCAACTACCAGGTCCACCGGACCATTGTGGACACTGGTAGTTCAGTCAATATTCTATACAAGAAAGCATTCGAGCAGTTGCAGATTAAAGCTAGCGAATTGCAACCTATAGCCACACCCCTCTTTGGGTTCACTGGGAATGAGGTTCAGCCGATCGGACAAATCAAGTTGGTCATTTCACTCGGGGAGGAGCCCCTGAAGAGGACCCGATGGTCAACTTTCCTGATAGTGGATGCGCCATCTGCTTACAATATTATCCTGGGCAGACCTGCACTCAACGAATTCAGGGCAGTAGCATCCACTTTCTATCTGAAGTTGAAGTTCCCGGTGGGCGATCAAGTAGGAGAAGTGAGGGGTGACCAAAAGGTAGCACGCCGATGCTATGTGGACGACGTTCGAACAGAAGTGTGGAAGGTGTTCCGAGCCCCGCCGGCTAACTGTAATATGGTGCAGCCCTCTCCTTAGGCTGAACTAAGAGAGCAAAAAGAGGAGGTTCAACTCCTTCCCAACCGAGAAGAAACAAAGGTGAAGATAGCCCCAGAGCTGGAGCCCGACCTCAAACAACAACTGGTGAGGTGCCTGACCGAGAATCAAGATGTATTCGCATGGTCGGCTCGAGATCTGAAAGGTGTTTAGCCAGAAGTCATGGAGCACAAGTTGCATGTTTATCTTGATGCCAGGCCCGTGAAGCAGCGGAAGAGAGACTTCAGTCTCGAGCAGAACAAGATAATTCAGACCGAGGTAGATAGGCTCTTGGAGGCAGGGCACATTCAGGAGGTGCAATTTTCGGCCTGGTTTGCTAATGTGGTGCTAGTGTCCAAGTCGGAAAACAAATGGAGGGTCTGTATAGATTTCAAAGACCTCAACAGAGCCTGCCTTAAAGATTGTTACCCACTCCCTCGGATCGATCAGATGATGGACTCCAAAGCTGGGAGTGAGCTTATTTGCATGCTAGATACCTACCAAGGATACCATCAAGTGCCACTAGCCCCTAGCGATCAGGAAAAAGTCAGTTTCATTACATCCGAAGGCACCTATTGTTACACAGTTATGTAGTTCGGACTGAAGAATGCAGGGGCTACATATCAACGGCTGATGAACAGAGTGTTTAAGGAACAGTTGGGAAGGAACATTAAGGTGTACGTGGATGACATCCTCATCAAATCCCTCCGGGCGATAGACTTGATAGCAGATAGGGGTGAGCAAAAATTCAGGTAAACCGAATAAACCGACGAACCAACTGATTTTTTAATTTCGGTTCGGTTTATTCAGAATTTCGGTTAATTCGGTTTTTAAAATTTGGTTATTTCGGTTATATCGGTTTGGTTTCGATTTTTCACATTGTTATTCGGTTAAACCGAACAAACCAAAATTATCAGTTCAGTTTGGGTGGGTTGTGGGGGCTGGACCGCAGGGTGGGCTGGAGTGCGGACTACGGGTTGGAGTGCTTGGTGTAATATACTAATATGTAATTAAAAAGCCTAAAAGCCAAAAGGTAAACCCTAAAATCCCTAACTCCCCGCTCGATCGCACGCACCACGCAGTCCTCACCCACTCACGCTCGTCGGCGTTGCTCGCCTCTCGCTCGTCTCTCTGTTCTCACAACCGATCACCTACAAGGCTACAACTCCGCCGACAGTCCTGCGCAAGCGCAAGTGCGCAACTCCTCTCGTCGCCGTCTTGCCATAGCTACAAGCCTACAACTCCCTCAGCTGATCCGCCTGCAGCCCTCCCTCGAGCGACTCCACATCTTTGCGGTTCTCTCCTCCCTGCTTAACCATGCCTCCCCCCGTGACCCGTCGCAGTCTCGCAGACATTCGGTCCTTCCTCTCACTACTCAACGTCTCAGCCTTCCTCTCTCTACTCAACGTCTCATTCGGTACTCATTGGCTCACTGCTCTGAGTTCTCACCTTCTCAGTGGCTGAGTCCCCATATCCGACCACAACTCCACAAGTCCACAGCAGCAAGCAATTGCCCTAAGTCCTAACTGGTAAGTATGATTTATGAAAGTTATGATACCTACTTAATAGTTTAAAATTTTAATCATTGATATTGTACTAACATATGATGATATGAATTCTGATGAATTCAAGTTTTATATTTATCTTTCAGTTATAGATATTTATATTTTAAATAGTTTTATCACATCTTGCAATATTTTAATTTGAACAGTATTTATGCATCTTTGATCTGATATCAATGCAAGGAGATTTATCGAATATGGATGTTAATAATAGTTGTTCAATACCACAATCTGAAACTGGTCCTTCAGAGGGAACAAAAATGGCCGTAGAGTCTAAAGGGAAGGTAATGAAGAGAAAAACAATGAAACCAATAAGTGAAGTATGAGATCATTTCATAAAGTTTACTAATGATGCATCGGAGATAAAAGCTAAATGCAAATATTGTGATAAAGAATTTTTTGTGATCCATACAAGAATGGAACGACAAGTTTGAGATCTCATATTACCTCATGTAAAAAACACCCTTCTATTGTTGAAACAACTCAAGCACAATTACCTTTACAAAGTTCAAGAGAGGGTGAGGTGTGTTTGACTTCTTGGAAATTTGATTAATATGCATCTAGAAAAGCATTAGCTAAAATGATCATAATGGATGAACTTCCTTTCAAATTTGTAGAAAGAGAAGGATTTAAAACATTTATGGCTATGGTATGTCCAAAGTTTCGAATTCCTTTAAGATGAACAATTACACGTGATTGCGTTGAGTTATATACAGTTGAAAGGGAAAAATTGAAAAAATTATTGTATGATTCAACACAAAGAGTTTGTTTGACCACTGATACATGGACATCGATTCAAAAAATCAACTATATATGTCTAACAACTCATTTTATTGATATAAATTGAAATTTACAGAAAAGAATTCTCAATTTTTGTCCAATTACAAGTCATAAAGGTGAGGCTATTAGCTTAGCCATTGAAAATTGCTTGAGAGGTTGGGGAATTGATAGAATTTTCACTATTACAGTTGATAATGCAAGTTCAAATGATGTTGCTATCAATAGTTTCAGAAAAAAATGATTAATTGGGATTCCACTATTATGAAGGGAGAATATGTTCATATGAGATGTGTAGCTCATATAATCAATTTGATTGTTGCTGATGGATTAAAAGATATAAATCAATCTGTGATGAAGGTTAGGAATACAATTAAATATGTTAAGCAATCTCCCTCTAGATTAAGCAAGTTCAAAGAATGTGTAGAGATTGAAAAAATTGAAAGCAAGAACTCATTATGTTTAGATGTACCAACCAGATGGAACTCAACTTTCTTAATGTTGAATATGGCTCAAAAATTTGAAAGAGCTTTTGATAGGTTTGATGAACAAGATCCATGTTTTAAATTAGATCTTCAATACACAGAATGACATACTATTTTGAATGAGAATGGAGAGATGATATTTGAATCAGATGGTAAACCTAAAAGAGAATTAAAGACTTTTGATGGAAAGCCAACAAGTGTAGCTTGGGCTAATGTTAGACTTTTTGCATCTTTACTACGAGTGTTTTATGAGCTAACATTAAAAGTTTCTGGTTCTTTGTATGCCACATCTAATACTTTTGCACATGAGATTAGTTACATTCATACCATCTTGATGGAGTGGCAAGAAAGTGATGATCTTGATGTGTATTCCATGGGAATTAAAATGAAAAATAAATTTGACAAATATTGGGGAGATCCCGAGAAAATTAATAAGTTGCTTTATATTGCGGTGGTGCTTGATCCAAGGCATAAATTGGATTTTGTAGAATTTATGTTGATTGAATTATATGGAGATGAGAAAGGTGCAAGAATGGGAAAGATAATAAAGGACACTTTATTTGCTTTGTACAAGAATTATAAGGAAAAAATGGAGCCTCAATGTAATACTTCAAGAGTTCCTTCTATTTCAGAATCAGTTGGTAGTAAAGATGCTTTAACAAATATATGGATGATTTGAAAAGACAATCAATTATAGCGAAATATAAGAAACAAAAGGCATAAGTTTTTGGTGATGGCAATATGTCAGAATTAGACAAGTATCTTAATGAAATAGTTGAAGAGTATTGTGATACTTTTGACATTTTGGGATGGTGGAAGCAAAATTGTCACAGATTTCCTATACTTGCTCAATTTGCTCGTGATATATTAGCTGTTCCGATATCAACAGTTGCTTTAGAATCTGCTTTCAGTACAGGTGGTCGGGTACTTGATTGTTTTAGGAGTTCATTGACTCCTAAGGTGGTAGAAAGTCTTATTTGTACTCAAGATTGGCTTCGGTTAAATTTGAAACCACTCATCATTGAAGAAATTTTAGAGGATGTGGAAAAACTTGAAAGTGGTAAGTTTTTCTTTTTAAGAAAAATATAATTAGATTTTTATTTATAAGCATGCATCTTATAAAGTATTTATTTAACTTATAAAGTATTTTTTTAATCAGAATTCTCAAAAATTATAATGGACTCGTCTTCGTCGACAACACCGATGACACAATAATCAATGATATGTTTAAATATTGTATTTTATTTAAATTGACCTTGAATTTATCTGATGATGTAAGTAAATACTAATCTTATGCTATTTGATTTATATAATGCAGCTTGATTGGGAAAGGATTGTTGACACATGACATGGCTAAGTTGGGGCTGACCTTGCTATTTGATTCATTAATACAGTACACTTAAATTAATTCTTATTTTTATTTCCTTTGTCATACTAATTGTTACTTACAAATGAATGAAAACAAGAGAAATCTAGTTGTAGAAATCAAGAAGATTGCACAAATTGGGAAATCAAGAAGACTGCACAAATCTAGATGCACATGATAATATTGTTCCTGAACTTTAGTCCCTTTAGCTTTCAACTGTTACATTCATCATACTTTTGGTGTTAAAACATGAATTTGTGAAATCCATGTTGTCAAACTAGTCACTTGCTGTAGGATTGGTTTGTAACTTCGGTTGATTATGTTCCAATGAATATATTTGCTGAACTATATGTGACTTTAGGATTGATTTGTAACTCTCTTATTCTTATAGTTGTTATTTAAAGAGGTGATTTTGTTCAAAAGTTGCTGATTAAGGTTCTGAGATGGATGACTACAATTCTAAGAAAGATGACTTATTAAAGGAGTTCATTATTCCTAGTTACATATTTACTGCGATTTTGCCATTAAAACACCTTCCTCATTTAATTGTTAAAGCAGGATGTCTCAGAAAAACAAAGAGAAATTCTTGGTATGTTGCCTTTTAAACCCTACTACTGCTTAAGCTTCTTAGTATTCACCTTCAAACTATGTAATTATACTTTGCTTAAATTCCCAGATACTGTTATGAAAATCTATATCAGTACCATGACAGATGATGATGACAAGGAAGTTGTTGCTCAAGCTTGCACTGGCAGAAATAATGAAAGACAGTGGATACATGGCTATCAAATCTTGTAAGCTTAAAACATCACTTTGTGGATGTGCCACTTAAGTTTATACTTTTATCTATATTTGTCCTTTCTTATTTGATTGTTTTTTTGGTCTTTACTAAGTGTTTTTAGATAAATATCTGTCCTATCATATTGTTTCTTTGGCAAGTCTTTTGTTCTACTTGGGATTTCGGTTTTGATCCTATTAACAAACTGTTCGTTGATGATAGGCAAGAGGAATTAGCCTTGATGACATTACACTGGTAGGTGTTCTTTTGGCTTCCATCTTGAATTTGGTGATATATTGAGTACAAGACAATTGAATTATGAAGTTGCAGGTAAGAATTTCATTCTTCAGGATGCTTTCATCTTTGTGTTCATGTGCCCATGGAATGAATGTAGGATAACATGTTTTAACTCTTTTTAGAGTTGCAACTATCACTTCACTCGTGTCTCATGGTAATGTAGGGCACTGTAGGGCAATACTCTTGTTATGTTTGCTATGGTTTATCGTATAGACATTATGAGTCAAGCGGGTTTGATCCCGCTTGGGTATTCTAGATTAAGATTATTATTCATGACCACAATATAATATGGTTAAATATTTTCTTCTCCTCAAATTCTACAGATGTTTTAGGCTTCATGTTTGGCTAAAATAGCATAATTTTTGCTACTTTCATCTTTATAACTATCAATTCGAAGATTATGGATATACTTGCAAAAGATTTTTAACTTCACTGAAACTTCTACATTTCTATCCACTATATCTAGAGAAAGATAGGATGCATGCACCATCTGTCGGCAAACTTGGAAGCATCTCCGAGAGCATTCTTTCTACTGGAATGGTAAAGCATTTGTAAAAATCAATATCTTGGTTCTGCAAGATTTTTTTTTCTTTCTTTTCTCTATTTATTGGTAATCCCTACTGTGTTCGACAAATTGCTCATCTATTTCTCTAAGAATGGATTTCATTAAATGGAATTTTGTCAGTCTCCTCAAGTGTATATTATTGTCGAGTATCTATGATGATCAAAGAAATTACTTAGATCGTTTAGTTCTTAGTGTGGTACTTTGATGAATTTGCCTTCCAAAATGTTAACATCCAAATAAATTGTTTCTAGGATAGATAAAGAAAAACTATCATCGTTGCTAGTGTGTTTTCGGAGGATTTATGAAACGAGATTTATGGACTGACGTTTTTGAAATTGAACTGTTCTTTGATACAAAGTTTAAGCTTGTTTTAGATTGTACGTGCATCGTTGCACATGATGTGCCGTTGTTCATACTGTGAGGAACTAGTATACTGATTGTGCTCTGGGCTACTTGTGGCAGCCTACAGGAGAATGACTGTTCTTTGGCAACTGCTAATTCAAGGTTTTGGAGTTACTTTGATGGGTTTATATCTCTCTTTGCTCTGGAGTGAATGGGTTGAAGCCTTATGGAACAAGATTTCTGCTCCAACAGAGAAGGTGAATGATGTTTGGTAGACTGTAAAAGGTGTACAAAAGCTATCGAACTCGAAGAAATTTGGCAAACTGTGCAGTCGTTGCCGAGGAATTATGGTTTGTCTCTCAGTGCTATGCTTCTGGAGTTACATTTGTACCTATTGATTGTGCATTCTCTCATCGTTCTTTTGTTACACTCATGGTTTTAGGTGGAGACGTAGAGTTCACTGGATTTTGCTTCTCTCAAACACAGCTCAATTTTATTTTTCAATGGTGGGAAACCAGAGACAGCAACTTCAATGCAAATTTGCCAATATATCAAGCACAGATTAACTACTGTGCATTAGAGGATGCACCAATATAAATAGA
Organism: Boesenbergia rotunda; assembly: GCA_024364735.1. NCBI lineage: Eukaryota > Viridiplantae > Streptophyta > Magnoliopsida > Zingiberales > Zingiberaceae > Boesenbergia > Boesenbergia rotunda. The sequence goes on along the minus strand of JAGFNQ010004876.1, from coordinate 56,657 downwards.
CATAAACAGTTGTATAGGTTTTAAGACACATCAATTTTGCAACTTTCTCTCAATAGAAGCACAATTAATTGTTTCACTTGATCTGGTTGTTAGTCCATTAATTCCAATCATCTATTTGCTTTCTTCATTGACATTTTTTGATGTGAAAAATGTATTGAGTGGCGAAGCAATTCTCAAGCAAAATAATTTGATTTAAAAATGCTATCCAATCTAAAGTGATTCTCACACATCAGATATATTACTGAAGCAACACAAACGTTAAAACAAAAACAAACAAAACATACAAATGTGGAAGTATGACAAGACGACAAGCTACTGTCATGAAGCATACTGTTGGATCGAGAAATGCGAGAGAGGGGGGGGGGTGAATGTCGCAAATCGTTCGGATTTAAAAAAGAGTAAGTGCGCAGCGGAAATAAGACACAAAAACAATGCTAACAAGGTCGTTTTACTTGGTTCGGAGCCTGTGTCGACTCCTACTCCAAGGCCCACGGTCGTTGACCGTTTTCTGCGGGCAATTCTATACGTTCGAGAAAGTTTACAATAAAAAGTATTACAAAATCAGTTTAGTAAACTTAATTAAGCTCTTCGTTACCGACGTCCGGTGTAGATCGAAGTGTTGAAGCAGCAGGAAGTCGTCAGCTCGAGTTGGAAGAGTTCTGGAGCGTGTCGTGGAAGCAGAAGAGTGTGGAAGCGTCGCAGTAATTGATACTTGAAGAAGGAGGTCGAGGGCCCTTTATATAGGGCCTAGGGGCGCCCTGGTCGACGGGGGCGCCCCCCCACGTGGCAGCAGATCCGGTTGTAGCTCGGTCGCCGTCTGATCCCCTTATCCTCGGGATCCGGTTTGACCGGGGCGCCCGGAGGGCTCGGGGCGCCCGCATTGACCGGTCAAAGCCTCATCTCCTCAGCTTCGCAGGGATGCGCTTCGGCAGCTGGCAGTGGGGGCGCCCGCGACACGCGGGGCGCCCGCGACACGCGGGGCGCCCGCGACACGCGGGGCGCCCGCGACACGCGGGGCGCCCGCGACACGCGGGGCGCCCGCGACACGCGGGGCGCCCGCGACACGCGGGGCGCCCGCGACAAGCGGGTGAAGCGCGCTTCACAGGAATGCGCTTCGGCAGCTGGCAGTGGGGCGCCCGCGACACGCGGGGCGCCCGCGACAAGCGGGGCGAAGCGCGTTGAGGTTCTTACAGACTTGGGTTGACCTTGGGGGCGCCCTGGTCGTCCGGGGCGCCCTGCTCAGCTTCTGCCTCACTCCTTTGAGGCTCTCTGAGCTGCAGATACTCAGTCCTTCGATCCTGCATCCAGGGTTAGTCCAAATAACAATATTATTATTTTATACATCCTCAGCTGTCTTGGTTCTGACTTTTGTCTCCAAAATGGAGCCCTAGGTCGAACCGACGCCTAATGTTCCCTCAAGGGGAACGCGTCCTCACCTACTCCTCTCGGGAGAGTTTACCTGGTGCCAACCGGATCCTCCAATTGGACTTTTGCCCGGCAGTCCTTCGCCAGGTCTTGAGTTACCAAGCTGCCCTTCGCTTGGTGCCTAGCTGCCCTTCGCTAGGTCTTTTCTTCTGGCAGTCCTTCGCCAGCCTAGCAGTCCTTCGCTAGGGCTTTAGCATTCTGGCGGTCCTTTGCCAGTGTCTAGCAGTCCTTTGCTAGGGCTTCTCCTGTCTGGCAGTCCTTCGCCAGTGCCTAGCATTCCTTCGCTGGGGCTTTTCCTGTACACTCAAGAAGCTTGTTAGATAACAACTAACCCTTAACTTTTGAACCCTTTTGCCAATATCAAAACACAGGTTTGACTTGGGTGCATTCTGTACCAACAATCTCCCCCTTTTTGATATATGGCAACCTAGTTCAAAAAGTTAAGGAAAAAATGTTGAAATTGAAATCCTAAGTTAGATTGCCTCCCCCTGGAAGAAATCTCCCCCTAGGTTTTTCAAAAAATAGGTGGTGTGAGTTAAGTACTTAGAAGATTTCAAGTTTTGGAAAATTTCAGATTTTAGAAAATTTTTAGTTTTGGAAAATTTCAGACTTAGAAAATTTTCAGTTTTGAAAAAATTTCAGACTTAGAAAATTTTCAGTTTTGGAAAATTTCAGACACTATGTTAAGCTTAAACATAATTTCAAAACACATAGTTCAGAGTTGGAAATTTTTAAAGTGAATTTTAAAACCTTTAAGATAACAATAATTTTAAACAAAAATATTAAGTTTCAAAATAATTCAGAGTCTAGAAATAAAACTAACTTTGATCCACCAATTTTATTTTTTTCAGTAAACTTTTTGAAGAAGACAATGGAAAAAATTTTAAAATAATTTTTGTTCCCTGTTTCCTTTCCAACTCTCCCCCTTTGACATATATCAAAAATGCAGAAGAAAAATTTTGCAATAATTAAAGCATTTGCTGTACTGAATCAAACTGGAACCTAAGTCTGGTTAAATCTTTAGGGACGTGTCTAACCCAATTAGCTACTTACCAACTGTTATAAACAGTAGTTTTTGCTAGGGTTAGTCAAGTTAAGTGCATTGTACAAGTTAGATTGTCTAAACTTGATACTTAACTTGATTGCTGTTCAATTTGTATTTAGTGCCCCAACTACTGCAGATGCACTGACTTAAAGCATCTTAAGTTAAGGCAAAGACCTAAGCATCTCAACCCTTTCTTGGTTATCACTCAAAGTACCCTAAGGTGCTTGTGAGATGCTGGCTTCTAGATCTATAGGTGCATGCAATTCTAGGGTTAGAGCCTAGGCTAAGTCCATTTCGAAGAAAACCCTAGTTTTGAAGGGGGTAGTTTTTTGAGATAAAACTAAGTCAAGGAAAAAAAATTTTAAAACCAAAGTAAAACATTTTTAACAAAGAAAACATTTTAAAATCAATTAAAACATTAAAGCAGAAGCCAAAAAATGATTCTACTCTACTAAGCATAATCCTAACTTAATCAAGTCGAAAATAAACAAGCCAAGCTAAGATAAGCATAAGTCAAACAGAAGTCTAGTACAAGTCAACAGAAGTCAACCCTACTCAGTAGGGATAGTCAAATAGGTACACGTCCAAGTCATCTAGGAAGAGGGACCAGGCTGATCAGGGGAGCCTGGATGCCAGGATCTAAACATGGTCATCATCTCCTGATACTGGGCGTTTCTTTCCTCCCTCTCTGCTGCAAACGCACTCATATACTCGGTATAGTAGCCCTGATGAGTTTCTAGCTGCTCAAGGTGGTAAGCCTCCGATTCCTCCCGGAGGGACTGAACCTGTGTCTCGAGGAGGGATACTCGCTCGTAGAGTGTCGGAGGATCGGGCTGAGCTAACTCTGCTGCTAAGTCGGCAACGTCGACCTCAACCTCCTCGTCGGCAATGCCCTGTGCGGCTGGTCGGCGTCTCCAAGTCAGAACCCCGGTGCCCGAGACATCTATACCGGCTAAGGAAAAGTTCCTATATCCTATCTCGTTAAAGTCGATCATCGTGGTAATCTCGCCTTTAGTGATGTTTCGGCCGTGATGGTGGAGGATCGAGGTGATGACGTGGCAGAAGGGGGTGCGGACCCGTCCCTGAGTGGACACACTAGAGGCATGTAGGATACAGTGGAAGAGGTGAAGGCCTATATCTATGTCCAGATGGTGGATAAGGGCATAGAGGAGAAAGGTGTGAAAGGGTTTCATGGTGGCTATGTCCCTAGTGGACAGAGGAAGGATGCAACGGACAATTACTCTATAGAGAGCGTAGTCCTGAATCGGCAGTCGGGTGGAGTTGAACTGCCCTCCTGCAGGGTCCATGCCCTCCCTAAAGAAATAGTTGTATAAGGTGTTCAGGTCAATATGAGAGTAGGGGGCATCGAAAGGTAGGTTCCTTGGAGGGTAGCAACAGAAGATGGACTGAGATTGTCGGAGTCCAAGAAATCGGATTCAGTAGGGTAGGAGTGATGGTCAAGGGCATTCCTTGAACGGTAGTGACGAAGTTCAATTGGTCTTGCCTAACTATGTTGTTATAGAATTCTGCACATAAGGTGTTGTTGATCGGATGTGTGCAGAATACGAGGTTATCCAGTTGATAGTAGTTAATTGCGGACATTGCAATTGGACAGGATTGGGTAAAGAATTGACGGTTAAGGTAACTCGTCTTAATTGGAACGTAGGTGGTTCGGGCGAATTTATTACAAAGTTCTAGGTTTGGAAACCTAGGGTCGGGACTGGGCTCGTTACCGGGGTTCGACTGAACTGCTCGGCGTTTTCTAAGTGTAGAAAAATAAGTAATTAGGGATAAACCTTGGATTATAAGAAGAGACTTAAAGAATATGAAAAAAATATGTAATTTAAGAAAGATTAATTGCACAACTAAATTTCATACCTTGGAGGCATGGTTGAGGTAAGGGTGGGCTTAGGTTCACTTGATCCACAAGAATGAGACAAGGGGAAGAAGAAGTGTGAGATGTGGTGTGGGAGGAGAAGGAGACTCGGGTCCCTTTTATAGGGGTTTTATGGGGGGGGCGCCCGACAGGTCACGGGCGCCCTGATCAAGGCTGGTCAACTGCAGCTTTTGCTGCTTTGACTGTCGTGGACGACAGGTTTGTCGATGGGGGCGCCCGACAGGTCACGGGCGCCCTGGTCAAAGGTAGTTGATTGCAGCCTTTTGGCTGCTTTAATCAGCGTGGGGGACAGAAGCGTATAGGGGCGCCCGACGGGTCACGGGCGCCCTTCTCAAGTCGGTCAAATGCAGCTTTTGCTGCTTTGACTGGAGCTGGTATGTTGTCAGTGTTGTCGGGGGCGCCCGACAGGTTACGGGCGCCCTCATGGACTGCTTTCAGCAGCCTTTGACCCTTTTGACTAGGTTTGACTGTTTGACTTCGTTTGACTGTGTTTGACCATGTTTGACTATGTTAATCATGTTTGACTATGTTAATCATAGTTTGACTATGTTAACCACAGTTTGACCATGGTTATGAAAGCACAAGCAAGGTGGTTTAATTTGAGCTTAATTTTTCTGTCTCATTGAATCTAGATTTTTCAAACACGTTAACCTTAAGATTTTTGTGAGACAGGTTTGAGGGTAAAAAATTAGTTTTGAAAAGGAATTTCAATTTATTTTCGAAAAAGTTCTTTATTTTTGAAAACAGATTAAAAAAACAGAATTTTTGAAAACAGATTAAGTGTCTTTCAAAAAGAGAATAAGTTTAAAAAAATAGAAATTTTGAAAATAGATTAGAATCTATAATTATTTGAAATTTGAGTTAGATTCGAATTTGACAAAAGATAATTTGAATTTGAATTTCAGAAATTGGCTTCCAGGTCTTGGCGAGGCACTAGGCCTTCTTTGGCCGTAGCCTTATGGGATCATCCACCCTTTCCTTGACAAAGCCTTTTAATGAAATTTCATTTTCAAATTAAATTAGGTCATTTTCTGGTCTAACTAGCTTGGGTCTTGGATCGGTAGCTTCGGCTGGTTTCACCAGTCTAAAGAGACTAAGTAGACTTGATCTTATTAGAGTTGGTTTCCCCAACGTACTATCATCTCACCTCCTCCCAATACTATGTTTTCAAATTTCAAGTAATTTAGTCCTTAAGTCTAACCATTCCTAATTCTAAGCATGGCAACTTGCAGAAATTTAAGTAAACAAGCAAAAAAAAAAATTATCTAATAATGAAAATTGTTTTGATTTTGGCTCCCCCTGGACTAAAGCCTCTGTATGGGTTAGGCAAGATGTGAATCTTGTCCTTGGGGATCCAAAATTGATTTGAACCAGTTGGTTTAGTCAGGCACAGTTTTAGCACCCATGCCTGAACCTTAGGTCTTGACTGGTTCAGTACAGCAAAGTAGGATCTTTGCCGAGATTTGGTTCTATAGCCAAGTCCGGATCGGTTTAGAACAGACTTCTGTTTTCCAAGAATCATATCAAGATTCTTGGAACTAGAAGTGAATCGTTCTAAAGCTGTTCGTAAGTCCTTAACTTGAGTTTTCAGGGAGGAGTTCTCTGATTCAAGTTTTTCAACTTGATCAGGGGTTCCTTCCTGAATTTTCTCAGTTAAGGATTTAGACTCAGCTCCCTCTTCCAGGAGTTTTACTTCCTGTCGGAGGGACTCGATTCGGAGTTTGGCTTTTGCCAAATCTCGGGATAGATATGAGATAAGAGAATTTAATTGCAATTTTGAAAAACCTGTTACCCTTATTTCGCCGTCGTCGGAAAAGGTCAGCTTGCCGTCGTCCTGGTCCGAGTCTGAGTCAGTCTCGATTTGATCCGAAGCGGTCAGGGCTAGAAGATTGGATTGGAGTGCTTCTTCTTCTTCTTCTGAGGAAGACTCGTCCCAGGTTGCTTGGAGTGCCTTTTTCTTTCTGGTCTTTTTGGACTCTTTTAGGCTTGGACATTCAGTCTTGTAGTGACCCTTCTTGCATTCGTAGCAGGTTACGTTGGGCTTGTGTTTGTCAGTTGCTGGTTCAGCTGGTTCATCCTTTCTTCGGCTTGTTCTCCGTGTGTTGGCTTGGTTCTTCAACTTTTTGTAGTAGCTTCGAGCTAGCCGGACCAGTTCAGATTGATCTCCTTCTTGATCTTCTGTTTCTGAGTCTGAGGTAGACTCGGGTTCAACTTGAGTTTTCTTCTTAGTTGTCCTTCCTGTTTTCCCTGCAAAGAAAGCTATACTTTTCTCGGCCAAATTGAAGTTAGTCTGTTCATGAAGTTCAAGTTCAGAAAATAACTCATCTAACTTAATTTTTGAAAGATCCCTAGAGACCTTGTATGCATCTACCATAGATGCCCACAAGGTGGTCCTAGGGAACGCGTTTAGGGCATACCTTATAAGATCACGATTTTGAACCTGGTGACCTATTGCGTGAAGACCATTCATTAATTCCTGGATTCTGGCGTGGAGCTGGGCTGCTGTCTCGTTATCTGCCATCTTGATGGTGAAGAGCTTGTTCAGTAGCAGATCCCGTTTGCTGATCCTCGTATCTGAAGTTCCTTCGTGGAGCTCGATCAGTTTAGCCCATAGCTCCTTGGCACTGTTGAAAGGGCCTACGCGGTTCAGCTCCTCTTTCGTTAGTCCGCATTGGAGGGTCTGAGTTGCTTTGGCGTCAGCTTCGATTTTGCGTTTAAGGGCAGTGTCCCACTCTGAGTAGTTTTGCGGTATGCCTTCAGCATTTGTGGGAATCATCAGTCTAGACTGGATGATTATCCACATATCCACCTGAGTTTTCAGGTGGACCTCCATTCGACTTTTCCAGTAAGGAAAGTCTTCTCCACTGAAAAGTGGAGGTCTGGCGGTGCTAGGATGGCCATTTGTTCTGAAATAGCAAACAAAAAAAAACCAACAAAAAATATTCCAAGACTTGGTCTTGGATTAGTAGTGCGGGAAGAATAAATAAAAACAAATTTCAAGGAGTATTGCACCAACCTTGAAAGAAAAATTCGAACGAAGAATATTTAACAACAAAAAAAAAATTGAGAGAGGAAAAAAAAAATCCGAAATTTTCAAACTGGTGGTTGCACCAAGTTTGAATTCCCCACTCTGATACCACTTGTTGGATCGAGAAATGCGAGAGAGGGGGGGGTGAATGTCGCAAATCGTTCGGATTTAAAAAAGAGTAAGTGCGCAGCGGAAATAAGACACAAAAACAATGCTAACAAGGTCGTTTTACTTGGTTCGGAGCCTGTGTCGACTCCTACTCCAAGGCCCACGGTCGTTGACCGTTTTCTGCGGGCAATTCTATACGTTCGAGAAAGTTTACAATAAAAAGTATTATAGAATCAGTCTAGTAAACTTAATTAAGCTCTTCGTTACCGACGTCCGGTGTAGATCGAAGTGTTGGAGCAGCAGGACGTCGTCAGCTCGAGTTGGAAGAGTTCTGGAGCGTGTCGTGGAAGCAGAAGAGCGTGGAAGCGTCGCAGTAATTGATACTTGAAGAAGGAGGTCGAGGGCCCTTTATATAGGGCCTAGGGGCGCCCTGGTCGACGGGGGCGCCCCCCCACGTGGCAGCAGATCCGGTTGTAGCTCGGTCGCCGTCTGATCCCCTTATCCTCGGGATCCAGTTTGACCGGGGCGCCCGGAGGGCTCGGGGCGCCCGCATTGACCGGTCAAAGCCTCATCTCCTCAGCTTCGCAGGGATGCGCTTCGGCAGCTGGCAGTGGGGGCGCCCGCGACAAGCGGGTGAAGCGCGCTTCGCAGGGATGCGCTTCGGCAGCTGGCAGTGGGGGCGCCCGCGACACGCGGGGCGCCCGCGACAAGCGGGGTGAAGCGCGTTGAGGTTCTTACAGACTTGGGTTGACCTTGGGGGCGCCCTGGTCGTCTGGGGCGCCCTGCTCAGCTTCTGCCTCACTCCTTTGAGGCTCTCTGAGCTGCAGATACTCAGTCCTTCGATCCTGCATCCAGGGTTAGTCCAAATAACAATATTATTATTTTATACAGCCTCAGCTGTCTTGGTTCTGACTTTGGTCTCCAAAATGGAGCCCTAGGTCGAACCGACGCCTAATGTTCCCTCAAGGGGAACACGTCCTCACCTACTCCTCTCGGGAGAGTTTACCTGGTGCCAACCGGATCCTCCAGTTGGACTTTTGCCCGGCAGTCCTTTGCTAGGTCTTGAGTTACCAAGCTGCCCTTCGCTTGGTGCCTAGCTGCCCTTCGCTAGGTCTTTTCTTCTGGCAGTCATTCGCCAGCCTAGCAGTCCTTCGCTAGGGCTTTAGCATTCTGGCGGTCCTTTGCCAGTGTCTAGCAGTCCTTTGCTAGGGCTTCTCCTGTCTGGCAGTCCTTCGCCAGTGCCTAGCATTCCTTCGCTGGGGCTTTTCCTGTACACTCAAGAAGCTTGTTAGACAACAACTAACCCTTAACTTTTGAACCCTTTTGCCAATATCAAAACACAGGTTTGACTTGGGTGCATTCTGCACCAACACATACATGGACTTGGAATAACAAACAACAAATACAACTAATCGTGGTGTGTATTCAACGCACCATTAGCTCAGACAAGGAATAAAAATTTATAAATAACGAATATATTAGCTCAGACAATGAATAAAAATTTACAAGTACCGATTATAAACTTATAAAAAGTAGATAATGTAAGATGAACTAGAGTCCTGAGATATTTTTCTATTAATTCGGCTGTTTTTCAATTTTGATTCACATGTAAACAAACATAATACACAAAATTGGATTAGGGTCAAAATTATTCAGTTAAATCGGTTAATTCGGTTAAAAACTGAATTAACCAATTTTTTATCGGTTTGGTTTTCTCGGTTTTTACCACGAAATTCGGTCGGTTCGATTTTTTTGGGAAAAATCGGTTTATTCGATTTTCGGTCTATTCGATTCGGTTTTAACCGAATACTCACCCGTAATAGCAGATGTGGAGGAGACCTGCTGCACCCTGAGAAGGTATGGTCTGAAATTAAATCCAGCCAAATATTTGTTTGGAGCAAGAAGCGAGAAGTTCTTGGGTTACATCCTAACTGAGCGAGGCATCGAGTCCAACCCCAGCAAGGTGAAGGCTCTGCTGGCAATGCCACCGCCCAAGAGTTTGAAGGAAGTTCAACGACTGACCGGGAGGATCACAGCTCTTTCTCGTTTTATCTTCAGGTCGGCCGACCGCAGTCTACCCTTCTTCAAGATCCTATGCAAAGCCACTAAGTTCCAATGGGATGTCGAGTGTGATCGGGCCTTTGAAGAATTGAAGTCCTATCTTGTCAGTCTGCCGGTCTTAGCCAAGCCTGAAGAGGGAGTGATTCTGTATGTATACCTTTCGGGCACGAAGAGAGCGGTGAGTGCAGTTCTTGTAAAGCAAAAGGAGGATGAACAACAACCCATTTATTTTTTCGGGCACTTCCTAAAAGAAGCCGAGTGTAGGTATAATACACTCGAGAAGTTAACTTATGTGCTTGTGCTGGCTGCTCGGTGCTTGCACCCTTACTTCTTGGCTCATCCCATTTGGGTGTTATCCAATAGCACCCTCGGAAGAGTATTGGTCAACCTGGAGGTCTCCGGCCGAATGATCAAATGGACCATGGAGTTAAGTGAGTATAATATTCAATACCTGCCCCGGACTGCTATTAAGTCTCAGGCGTTAGCCGATTTTCTTAGCGAGCTTCACACTGAGGAAGAAGAGGAAACATGGAAGGTCTATGTAGACGGCTCGGTCACTCGGTCAGGAAGCGACATTGGGATTCTCTTAATTTCTCCAAAGGGAGATCATCTCCACTTGGCCGTGCGGTTGGAGTATCGGGCTACCAATAATGAAGCAGAGTATGAAGCCCTCCTGGCTGGGTTACAAGCTGCTCGGCACGTGGGAGCTGCTCGGGTCATGCTTCACTCAGATTCTCAGCTTGTGACTCGGCAGCTAGCCGGACAGTTTAAGATAAACAGTGAACGGTTGCAAACCTATGTCAATGCATATGAGCAATTGAAAGTCGGGTTTCAGGAAGTACAGATACTTCAAATTCCTCGAGAAGACAACTTGAAGGCCAATGAGCTAGCCAAGATAGCCAGTAGCATCACTCCTTGGGTCTTCGCTCATCCTTCGCTTCAAGTTATGCTAGTGGCTCAGATCGAAAGGGAGACGGATACGGAGGTAAAAGGCGACTAGAGAGCTCCGCTCATATCCTATTTGCAGTAAGGAACTCTCCCGACTCATCCGGAGCAAGCTCGCTTGCTGAAGAAAAGGGCGACCAGGATCACCTTGGTGGGAGATATCTTATATAAACGAGCTTTCTCTAGGCCGCTGCTCAAATGTTTGGGGGAGGAAGATGCAGATTACGTACTGAGAGAAATACATCTAGGCTCCTGTGGCAGTTATTCAGGAGGTCGGTCAATGGCCCGGAAGGTGTTGCTAGCAGGGTTCTTTTGGCCAACACTACAACAGGATGTGGATCAATTGGTCACTTTCTGTGTCTCCTATCAGAAACATCAGAATCTCTCTCACCGACCAGTTGAAGTTTTGAGGGCATCTACTGTGTCATGCCCCTTTGATCAGTGCGGCATGGACATAGTAGGGATGGCCTCAAATGTTTGGGGGAGGAAGATGTTAGTAGGAGCCCTAGGGCCAATTATGTGATGATTGACTAGGAATTTTTTTGTATCATATTTTATCATTATTGAAGGCATGATTATTATACTTACTGTATTTTGTACCAAATAACTAATTATAATAATATCCTTGTGTAGTAGGTTCTTATCTACATTATATCGATTGGTTGAATCGATAGTGAGATAATGTAGAGAACACTACACTAAATTATTCCTAGTCAAGCATTAATATTCAGGGACAATATTAATGCATGGAGACTAGCATGTAGGTCAATTGATGACTTGAGCTCACAAGTCATGGATATGTGATATCAAATTGACACATGGGTATACATTAGAGAATGTGTATTGAATTGACCCGCCATGAGAAAGTTTCATAGATTGTCATATGTGTGTCATAAACTTTCTCATGTGACTATTGTTATGAATAGTCCTTAGACCTGAAGTCACTACGGTTCCCTACATAAGGAGTTATGTACTTTTGTATCGTCAAACGTCACCCGTAACAGGGTGGACTATAAAGGCGATCACTGGGTATGTAATGAATTATGCGGAGGGATGTGAGTGATGTAGATGGGATCTATCCCTCTCATATGACGAGAGTGATATCTGTGAGCCCCTTGATCGAGTAGGACTGCTAAAACACATGGTCATGCTCAAATGAGTCAATATGAGATATTAAGCTCATTTGTTTGAGTGAGTCTACTCAGGGATCAAGAAACACTAAGATTGATCGAGGATGACACAGTCTATGCCTCATTGGTCAATCTAGATATGAAGGATAGAAGGGCATGGTCATACATTATCATAGTCACGGAGGTTTAGTCGGGTCTCGACTTTTCTTGTTACTTGGGTAGCAATGATGCATTGCTAGATGTTGCTCATTACTTATGTGTCTAAGGTGTTTAGGCGCATTGCCAACGTCATGAGAACCTATTGGGTCACACACTAAGGACATGATGCTTCGGGAAATCTGAGTGGGAGCCCGAGTTGGGAACTCGGGAAGTCTGATCGGGAGCCCGAGTTGGGAACTCGGGAGATCCGATCGGGAGATCTGATCGGGAGACTAGTTCAGGTGCTCGGCAGCTCGGGACAGGAGCTCGGGAGACTCGGGTCGGCAGACTGGGTCAGGAGCTTAGTGACTTGGTCGGGAGCTCGAGTTGGGAACTCGGGAGACTAGGTCGGGAGCCCGAGTCGGCGCTCGGGAGACTAGGTCGGGAGCCCGAGTCGGCACTCGGCAGACTGGGTCGAGCGCTCGACAGACTGGGTCAGGACTCGGCAGACTGGGTCAGGACTCGGCAGACTGGGTCAGGAGCTCGGCGCTCGGCAGACTTGGTTGGGAGACCTGGTCGGAAGCCCGAGAGGCCTGGTCGGAATTGCATGGGAAAATTCATTAAAGTGTTTAATGAAGGAAAGAGAAAAGTCTATCTTCATTGGATGAAGAGAAGGTGAAGAGTCACATGGAAAGATGTACTCTTTAATTGACTTTAATGAATGGAAGTCAAAGAGACAAAATACTCTTCATATTCATAGGATGAATATAAAAGCTAGTCTAGTCATTTTGAATGACAAGTGATTGTCTTTCCCTTCTTCCCTTCCTCTCTTCTTCCTCTTCTCCCCTTTGGTCGAAACTCTATTGTAGGGGTTTTGGTGTTCTGCGAACTACCTCAAGTTGCTAGCACAACTAAGGTAGTTCTTCCCGGAGTTGAGAGATCATGTCTGTGTGGATACGAATAGAGGCACGGACACTTGAACGTACGAGAGATCCGACGGATCTTGGACGAGCAGGATAAGCGAAGGGCACGCTCTAAAGGTATATCTTCTTTAGAAGTAGATGTAGATCAACTTTGTACGAGTTTTTCTTTCGCATGGATCGCTCGAGGGATCTTGTTTCCGCTGCATTTTTGTATTTTGGTGCCGGGAGATCCCAACAGTGGTATCAGAGCCACTTGCGAAAGATCGTACAAAGTTTTGTACTTTTATATGTGATTTAGAAGTAGGACAAGATTTATTATAAGTTGCATATAACTGTGTCGGGCTCCCAACCTCCAACTCGGGAAGACAGACCTCTGAGATAAACCGAGCCGAAGGTTTCCGAGGCCAACTCGGGAGGACTGACGCTCGGGTCGTCCCGGGAGAAGAATCCCCGAGAGCGTCTCAGGAAAAGGGAGTCCGAAGGGTCTCGGATTCATTTGATGAATCGGGGCAGTGACTCATTCACGGGGACAACAAAATTAATTTTGCCGCCGTGAGTTTCTGCTCATGGGTGGTTTTTTATTTTTGCACTCATAATAAAATCAACGTCCTAGATCTATTGTATGTGTTGACATGGTGCATGGTTATGGCCTTAACCCCAATGTGATTGGATGTATATGTGTGTGTGTGCATGTTGTAATGTAATTCATAATACGGTCTGCGTGTCGTGCCTTGTCTCAAATTTTCTTAATTGTAAAATAGATTTAGACTCGAATGTAACTCGAGTTTCCCTAAATTGTAATGTACGAAATGAGGAAGTGGAGTGTCTATTGAAGGATGAAGTTACAAGAAGGATGTCAACCGCACATGATGACCGAAGGATGCTCTTGGAGAAGATGTTATCCCTAGGTTGACCATCGACATTCTCATTGGCTTGAGAAGATCGTAGTATACGGGCTATAACCATGTCACGTTTTAATGCTTATATGTTGATATATGCAATGTGTGTGTGTGTGATGCATGATTAGATGTTTATCTTAATTAAGTCAACTCGATATGCCTACCAAAGTTCGGTTCTCATAAACTACCTCGATCATTTGTTGTTGGGTTTGCCAAAGCAAAGCAACGTATTTTATCTTAGTAGAGTGCGAGAGGACAATTGTAATGTCCCGCTATCAAACTTTTGGTGAGACTTAACTAAGTCACCTCAATTGGATTGAGAAACTTAGAGGCATATCCCAAAAGTTGGGAAAATTGGGTAAGAGAACAATTATACTAAGTCTTGGGCGATTAGCCAAAGCTAACTCAAGATGATGTGTAATGTGGATCTTGACCCTTTTCAAGAGTTGCATAAGATGTAATTGGTAAAATGTTACCTACCTAATTATATCAAGTCTTGGGCGATTAGCCAAAGCTAACTCAAGATGAAGTATAATTTGGATCTTATCCCACAAAATGTAGTCGCTATTTGGCTTGGAGCTAGTAGTGTGGGCAAATTGAGTTTGCCTGCATCCATGACTAGCCCCTACAAAAAGCTCTACGATTTAGTGGGAGCATGATTTAATTAAAGGCCTAATTAAATGATCTAGATATGATTCTTATTTCTACATATTGTATTATTGTAGATCACCATGTCGTCTAACACGTCAAATACTCTCTCTCTACGATCTGTCCTTGTGAAGGACAAGCTCAACGGAGCTAATTTCCTAGACTGGTACAGAAACTTGAGGATAGTCCTCAAACAAGAACGAAAACTATACGTCCTAGAGCAACCTCTTCCTGAAGCACCCGTCGCTACCGCCACCCGTGTTGAAAAGGATGCTTACAAGAAGCATCAGGATGATGCACTTGATGTATCATGCCTTATACTTGCCACCATGAACTCTGAGCTTCAGAAGCAACATGAGAACATAGATACATATGATATGGTTGAGCATCTAAAGCAACTATATCAAGGGCAAGCTAGGCACGAGCGGTTTGAGGTGTCTAAGGCCCTATTTACATGCAAGATGCAAGAAGGAACTCCTGTAGAAACTCACGTACTCAAGATGATTAGGTATGTCGAGAACCTTGAAAGACTAAGATTTTCACTGAGCCAAGAATTGGCTATAGACCTTATCCTGCAATCGTTGCCGGAAGGGTACCATCAATTTGTCATGAACTATAACATGAATGAAATTGATAAACCTTTGCCTGAGATGCTCAGCATGTTGAGAACTGCTAAACCCAATCTCAAGAAAACCAAGACCAGTAATGTACTAATGGTACACAAGGGCAAAGCCAAATGGAAGCCTAAAGGCAAGGGTAAGACTCAAGCCAAAGGCAAGGCCAATTCTACTACATCCAAGGTCAAAGGCAAAGTGCCTAAGGAAGGGACCTGCTTCCATTGTGGTGAGACCGGACATTGGAAGAGGAACTGCAAACATTACCTGGAGGAAGTAAAGAAGAAAAGAAGTGAGACTTCTGCCTCAGGTATTTTTGTTATAGAAATCAATCTATCTATCTCTTCTTCTTGGGTATTAGATACCGGATATGCATCTCACATTTGTACTAATGTGCAGGGCCTTTGAAGAGCTAGATCATTGACAAAGGGCGAAGTGGAGCTAGGGGCAGGCAATGGAGCAAAAGTTGCTGCTATAGCTGTAGGAACATATTCCTTGTCTTTGCCCACTGGGCTTATCTTAGAACTAGAAGAGTGCTTTTATGTACCTGCATTAACTAAGAACATAATTTCAGTATCTTGTTTGGACAAGAAAGACTTTTCATTTATCATAAAGGACAAATGTTGTTCTATAATGCTAAATGACATGTTCTATTGTAATGCACCACTGATGAATGGACTCTATGTTCTAGATCTAGAAAACTCAATCTATAACATAAATACCAAACGGTTCAAACCAAATAATTTGAACCAAACATATCTCTGGCATTGTCGCTTAGGACATATAAATGAGAGTCGCATATCCCAGCTCCATAAGGATGGATTACTGGACTCATTTGATTTTGAATCATATGAGACATGTGAATCTTATCTTCTAGGCAAGATGACCAAGACTCCATTTAGTGGACACGGCGAAAGAGCGACGGACTTGTTAGGACTCATACATAATGATGTATGTGGCCCTTTCAATGTAGCAGCTAGAGGAGGCTATCAGTACTTCATCACTTTCATTGATGATATCAGTAGGTACGGCTATGTGTATCTAATGAAACACAAGTCAGAATCCTTTGAAAAGTTCAAAGAATTCAAGAGTGAAGTACAAAACCAATTTGGCAAAAGTATTAAGATGCTTCGATCAGATCGAGGCGGTGAATACCTTAGCCAAGAATTTTGTGACCATCTAGCAGAGTGTGGGATCGTATCCCAACTCACTCCACCTGGAACACCACAGTGGAATGGTGTGTCCGAGCGGAGAAATCGTACTCTATTAGATATGGTACGATCGATGATGAGTCAAACAGATCTTCCTACTTCCTTCTGGGGATTTGCTCTAGAGACAACTCTTTTCACACTTAACCGAGCTCCATCAAAGGCCGTCATAAAGACACCATATACAATATGGACTGGGAAGAGTCCCACGATGTCTTTTATGAGGATTTGGGGTTGTGAGGCTTACGTTCGACGTCAAGTCTCAGATAAACTAGGACCCAAATCTGATAAGTGCTATCTTATAGGATATCCCAAGGAAACAAACGGATATTACTTTTACAATCCCACACTAGGCAAAGTGTTTGTCGCTAGAAATGACGTTTTTCTAGAAAAGGAGTTTATTTCAAGAAAAATTAGTGGGAGTAAAATCCATCTTGAAGAAGTTCAAGAAACAGATAGCACTGAGGCCTTAATGGACATTGAACAGACACCACAAGACGTTGTGGATCATGAGATTGTTGCATAAGAAGTTGTGGAACAACAAGCTGTTCAAGTAGACCAACCTCTTCGCATATTTGATAGGATACGTCGTCAGTCTGAGAGATACTCATTTCTCTTGTCTGACCATGATGACGTTACGCTCATTGAGTTGAATGAGCCTACATCCTATCAAGAAGCTGTGATGAGCCCAGATTCTGAGAAATGGCTAGAAGCCATGAGGTCCGAAATGGAATCCATGTACACTAACCAAGTATGGACTTTGGTTGAACCACCTGAGGGAATTAAACCCATTGGGTGTAAGTGGGTCTTTAGAAGAAAGACTGACATGGATGGACTCATGCATACCTATAAAGGGCGATTGGTAGCTAAAGGTTTCAAGCAAATTCATGGTATCGACTATGATGAAACTTTTTCACCAGTTGCGATGCTTAAGTCTATTTGAATCATGCTTGCTATTGCAACTTACCATGATTATGAGATCTGGCAGATGGATGTCAAAACCGCACTCCTAAATGGAAATCTACTCGAGGATGTGTACATGACACAACCTGAGGGTTTTGTAGATCCAAAGCATGCTGGAAAGGTATGTAAGTTGCAAAGGTCCATTTATGGGCTAAAGCAAACTTCTCGAAGCTAGAATCTTCGATTCGATGATGCAATCAAACCGTTTGGTTTCATCAAGAATGAAGATGAACCCTGTGTCTACAAAAGGGTTAGTGGGAGCACAGTTATCTTTCTAATTTTGTATGTGGATGACATACTCCTCATTGGGAATGATATCCCTTCACTACAGTCTGTGAAGACGTGGCTAGGGAATTGTTTCTCAATGAAAGACTTAGGTGAAGCAGCCTATATCCTAGGCATCAAGATCTATAGAGATAGATCTAAGAGATTGTTTGGCTTAAGTCAGAGTACATATATTGACAAGGTGCTTAATCATTTTGCCATGCAGAATTCCAAGAAGGGATTTCTGCCGATGTCACATGGTGTGAGTCTTTCGAAGACTCAATGTCCCTCTTCTAAGGAGGAGAGAGGCCATATGGATCAGATCTCTTATGCATCCGCTATAGGGTCTATCATGTAAGCCATGCTTTGTACTCGTCCAGATGTCTCGTATGCTTTGAGCATGACGAGCAGGTACCAGTCAGATCCAGGTGAAAGTCACTGGACAGCTGTCAAGAATATTCTTAAGTACTTACGAAGGACGAAAGAATATTTCTTAATATTTGGAGGCAATGAGGAGCTAGTTGTAAAGGGTTACAATGACGTAAGCTTCCAAACAGGCATGGATGATTTCATATCGCAGTCAGGGTATGTATTTTGCCTGAATGGTGGCGCTGTGAGCTAGAAGAGTTCGAAGTAGGACACAGTCGCAGATTCTACAACAGAGGCCGAGTATATTGCCGCGTCTGAGGCCGAAAAAGAGGTTGTTTGGATCCGAAAGTTCATTACAGAGCTTGGTGTGGTTCCTAGCATAGTAGACCCGATAGACCTCTATTATGACAACAATGGGGCTATTGCGCAGACTAAGGAACCTCGCTCTCATTAGCGGACCAAACACATACTACGGTTCTTCCATCTCATTCGAGAGATCATCGATAGAGGAGATGTGAGGATATGCAGAGTACACATTGATTCTAACATCGCAGATCCTTTGACCAAGGCTTTGGCACAAAAGAAGCATGATGGTCATACCAGGTCACTGGGTATTAGATATTACAGTGATTGACACTAGTGTTAGTAGGAGCCCTAGGGCCAATTATGTGAATGAATAACTGGAAACCCTTTTTGCAATCAAAATAGAAAAGCGTAGTAAAGGGGCCACAGGTCGTATTTTTTTTCTCGGGGCTAGTTGACGTTGTTTTATTCGCGCTTGTATTTAGGTGTCGTTTGTTAATTTGGGTTTCGAATGAAATATAGGTTCTGTTTCACTTGGAAAGGGAAAAGCTATGAAAAGAAAAACCACGCAATTAAGGGAGCTACACAAGAAGTTGGCACTAAAGAATTCGTCACATGATGGATTTAGTCAACCAACTAATGAAACTTTGCAAACTTCGGGAAATCAAAGCTAATATCGAAACTCAATAATGCAGATTCTTTTGCTTTAAGGATTGCAATTCAAAACAACCAAATGCCAAGCAATCTATAGACAAATTGATACAAAGTCAATTCCAACTCTTACTTGATACAAAATGGAAGAAAATCGAGACAGACTTGATAATAAGGAAAGAACTCGTGTGCCCAAAAACTTTGCAGCTGAATGGTATTCGAAACAAACATAGTTACAAACAAACTGCACACCAACTATCTTAACATGTCTCACTTGATACAATCTCACATGCTATAGAAACAAATTCGAAACTGGGCAGAATTTAGCATAACTGTCTACAAAACAATCAAAGCAAATGGATTCGTATACTTCAATCTAATCTGTAGATAAGGCTCAGGAAACACTAGGTTGCTTGACACAAAATTCAGAAGTGCTAGACTAAACATTTGCAGCAATTAAACTGATCTGAAGGAGGCTGTCAAGAAAATTCAGAAGTGCAGAATTGGCAGCAAAAATTCAGAACAAGGGCTGAAATTCAGAAGTCGATTTAAGCAATGAAAGCATTGCTGTGAATGCAATGATATGCAGTGATGATGGAAGACATTCAGACTCCAACAGACTAATCAAAATAGGTTATGAAGAATTCAACACAACCAATCTGCCGAAACTGCAGAAATCTGCAAGAAGGTTGCAGAAATTCAGAGACAACAATTAGGTATGCAGCTACAAGTTTGATGCAAACTCAAGCAAGACAAATGAACTAGAATTGCTACCATCCAAGGTTCGGCTAAGATTCACAAGAAACAGGCATCACTTGATACAGATTTTGGTCTGAAAATCAGAAACTCTCAGCCTTGGCAGCTAACTTTTGCAGAAATGAAAAGCTGAATTCAGAAATGGAATTGGAAATGCAAACCTAGATGCAGAAATGACATGCAGCAGAAATTTGGATGCAAAAATCATACAAGAAAATTGATTTCAAGTGCAATCAAGTTCCAATACTAATCTTCACTGATACCATTTCAGAAATGAAGCTTAGGACTTGCAGAAATCGAATTTGCTAGCAAAAATAGAAGACAGAACTTGTTGAGTAAATGC
>JAGFNQ010004876.1:0-31015 GCA_024364735.1 Boesenbergia rotunda | reverse complement strand
TCCAAGTTTTGATCCAAGTCAATTTCCCATCCAAAATAGCAGATTTTTGTTTTCTTTCTTCACCTTGGCACAAGCTTTGCGTGCCATCTTTTTTTTTTTCATTTGCATGCCAAACTTTTCTGATTTTTCTTTTCTTTTCTTCTTTTGCACGCTATTTGATCTTCAAATATATAAGGAATTAGATTTCCAATTGCTTCCATCCTCTTGTTCATTCTTGGCACCAAACTCACTCACTTGGCACCTTTTGGCTTCAAATTCAAAAATTTTTTTTTTTTGACATGAAATACATCCAAAACTTTAGTCACTCCCCCACACTTAATCTTTGTCCGTCTCGGGCAAAATAGCATTAGAAACATTCAAACAAACAAGTCCAAAGAAAAGTGAGGGTAAGAGAAAGAAATAAGTAAAGGAAAATGGAATAAACATGATTATTGCTAAAATTGATGTAGAAAGGAAAAAATGGATTAGCCTCTATAGATGTGATCCAATCATTGAAATATGGTTTTGAAAGAACCTAAGCAAGTTCTAGAGTTCAATAACATATGTATGTCACAAATATAAGGCTAATTCTCACTAGGCAAAATAATTCATCCAAGTCCTCAATTAAGAATCTAAAGCAAGTAGTACTCAAGCATCCAAGAATTCATCCATTAGCTCAAACCTTAAGTCTTAACAACCAAATTTAATTTATTTTCCAAAAGACTCTAAAATGCTATGGAATAACCTAGAGAGATACTTTTATTTCTACTCATGCAAGAGAAAGTGACAAAAGAAATAACAAGGTATTTACAATGACTCCTATGCATTCTACTCTACTCATGCATTTATTAGCAAGGAAATTCTACTTCTAGAAAGCATGAAAATGAAAAATGTCATAAAAGAAAATATAAGAAAGAACAATCTCCCCTTTATTCTGGTGGACGGAGTCTATCCAGAAGGAGCCTCCATCTTGGTAGTGGAGGTGTCTGGGTGGCTGGGAGAATTAGGACTCCCCCACACTTGAACTTTTCAAAAATTTGCTCCGGTGGCCACAGGCGATTTAGGTTCAAGAGCCATTGAAGGACTGGAGTGCTTCGAATTAAAGTAAAATAATCTCCTCCTTCTTTATGCCTTTCAGAAGTCCTTCCAGGAGGCTGAAGTCTGTTCAGTTGGAGCACCCACTCCTGAAGTCTTCTGGACCCTGCAAAATAAAGTAATACCTCTCTCAAGCGTTCAGGGTCAGAAAGAAATGATATAATATCAGTTTCTGCATAAAATGAATCCAAAACTGCATCATGTCCAATTAAATCAAATTCTGGTATCTCAATGAAATTTTCAGAATTATGTTCTACAAAAGTTGCATCCAGATACTCATCACAAATAAAGAAATCAATTTCTGGCTCATCAATAGAAATTTCACAATCATTTCCTATCAAGGGTGTATCATGCAATGTGTCACAGCCAATCAAATCAATATCAGATATCTCCAAAAGTTTCTCACATTCAACCTCAGCATATGATATAGCAAGAGATTCATCAAAATAAATAACATCCATTTCAGGCACTTCTAAAAATTTTTCACTATCCATATCCACAAAAGATGTATTGAGTGATTCATCGTAAAAAACTACATCAATTATGGGCGCCTCTAAAATTATTTCGCAATTCATATTTACAATGGATGTGTCAAGTAATGCATGATGATCAATAAAATCAATGTTTGGTACCTCTATTGGATTTTCACAAATAATTTCTACACAAGGTATATCAATAAACTCATCAGAATCAATAACATCAGCACTAGGTACCTCACTGCATTTTTCTGAAGAAAGGGGAGAAATACTTACCTGAGCGTGCTGGAGAATACCTGGAGGTTTTACAAGGGTAGATGTATCCATGGCTTCCTCCTGGTCAAGTACATGCTCCTCTTCAGCCTCAGACTCTGGTGGACACTCAACTGGTGATCCTTGGGTGCTTGCTTCCACCATGCAAGTCCCTACACTTCCTGGTTCGTTCTCTAAATCTTGTGGTGGTCCCTGGGGCTTAGTGCAATCCCCTACACTTATTGAATCATCTCCTCTGCATGCTTCTCCTGTAATATCTACAACAACAGATTCAGAAAAATTAGGACCATCAATAATGCAATCATCAGAAAATAAAAGTCTAGAATGGTCCTGTGGAGCTTCAGTTTCTTCTTCTGGGGATGAAAGAATTGGAAATGGATTTTGAGTAGGAATCTCCGGAGGGATGCATGCTGTAGGTGCCCAATATTTGATGATTACTTCTTCTTCTTCTTCTATCAAATTTGCAAGATTACTTGAAGAAGGACTTTGCCATGCACTAGGGTCACCTTGAACTGATATAAAACCAACTCCGGGGCTCTCAGAATTAAAAGCAGCTTGAGAAGATAATTGTTCTGCTCTTTGGGCTTTTATCTGATTCAATTTATCTTGTATATTTTGAAACCATTGTTGTTGTTGTTCTTGTTGTTGTTGGATTTGTTGACACATCTCCATCATCCTTTGGTGTAGAGCCTCATCCCAATCAGGATCATCAAAGCCTCCTTGATTACACTGCTGATTTGGTTGAAAACATAGCTGTTGGGGCTGATTAAAGGACTGATTGGGCTGTTGATAGGGCTGATTAAAGGGCTGATATTCTTGGAAACCTTGCTGGGAGTTGTAGCCTTGAAAGTTCTGATTTTGGTGTGGAAAATTCTGTGGCAAGGGCTGAAAATTCTGATTTTGAAACCCTTGGTTGTAAGGCTGAAAATTTTGATTCAAGGGCTGTGTGGGCTGATAAAATGGCTGGTTTTGAGGCGGATCTTGCTGAAATGTTTGACACACTTGCTGCCCCTATTGATATGGCTGAAATTGAGGTTGAAATTGATTATTTCCATGCTGAAAATTTTCAAAAGGCTGCTGGAAATTTTGGTTAAAATGCTGAAATTCTTGCTGAAATTGTTGTGGTGGCTTAATTTGAGGCTGACAAAACTGATATGGTTGCTCAAATTGGGTTGATAGCTCTGAAATGGTGGCTGCCCGTTCTGAAAATTCTGATTTGGTTGAAAATCTTGTTGAAATTGTTGACATTGTGGCTGAAAAAATTGATTTGGTTGCTGATTGAAAGGTTGGTTCTGCTGAAAATGTGGACACGGCTGCTGACAAGTAGATGAAAACATTTTGATCCTTCAGCCCTGTCACAAAACAAACAAGAAAAATGGCAGTACCCGTATACAAAAGAATAAGCAACAAAAAATAGAACCCAATGATATATCAAAAAGCATACAAGCAAAAATCAAACAAATCAACTAGTTGCTTCCCCGGCAACGGCGCCAAAAATTTGACGGGCCCAAACTATGTGTCACGAATGTGGGCCTCAAATTTAAAATTTATAAATGAATGCTGGAAACCCTTTTACAATCAAAAGTATGAAAATGTAATATAGGGGCCACAGGTCGTATTTTTCTCGGGGCTAGTTGACGTTGTGTGATTCGCGCTTGTATTTAGGTGTCGTTTGTGAATTTGGGTTTCGAATATGATTTGGGTTTTGGGTTGTAAATTTGGAAATGAAACACAAGAAAATAAAGGAAACCAAACTAAGGGGCCAAGCAAGGTGATAGCAATTAGTAATTCAACCAAAGAACAAGTAAATCAACTTATGCAATTTTGCAAACTTCAGGAAATCAAAACTAAATCCGAGACTCACTAATGCAGAGTGTAGCTTAAGGTTTTGCCATTCAAAACAACCAAAGACTCGACAATCTATAGACAGTTTGATACAAAGTCATTGTAAAGCTCACTTGATACAAGATACATGCCACCATAACTTGATACACACTAAATAAAGCTTAGGTGCCGAAATGAAAATACAATTCAGAACCAACCCAATGCGAAAGAGATGATTTTCAGGCTTGAAAAGTACACTACAAATTTCACTCAATTTGATACAAACTCATGCCAAATCTGCTCTTGATACAAGGTGCAGAATTCATCACTTGATACACAAAAGAATGAGAAAACTATTGTGCCAAATCTGATCCGAACAACCCTGAGATGGAACTAGTCGATCAGGTTGGAAAGGTAGCTATCAGTAAAGCATTTTGCAGAAATGAATGAATGCAATTCAAACCAAGGTTGGATAAATTCAGATACACATCTAAGGCTTCAAGTGAATGCGCAACACTGCATGCAGAAATTTGCAGGAATAAAACGCAGACATTTCAGAATTCAATTTGGATGCGAAACAAGGATTCTAAATTAACTCAAGTGCATAAATGGATATCGCAGCATCAAGCACAAACCAATTAAATCCTTAAGTTGATGCGCAGAAGAGAAGTTGATACAAAAATTCAGTACCAAACTTTAGCATAATTCAGAAACTGTCAACTAAATCCCATCTGATAATTGATGTAAAGCAATTGTAACGATGCAACATTCAATCACAGATGGATGCAGAAACTGAGGAATTCGAAACCAATTTCAGAAATGAAAATGAAGTAAACTGAATTGAGTGCAGTAATTCGAAAGCTGAAAACAGGGGATTGATATGCAAGCTTAGCTGGGAAACAAACTGAAATTCGGTCTTACCAAGCTAAACTAGATTCAGAAATGAAGCTAAGATCTAAACAAACTTATACTACTGAATTAGCATCACTAACAGTGAAACAATTTGAAAATCTCAGAAACTAAATTGCAAATCAGAAATGAACTGATACGCAAGGGTAATGGAAGTGGCACGCAAGAAATAAATTGCAAACTACTGAAATTAAATCTAATTATCATCTAAACAAGCTCGTAAACTAACTAACTTCAAGATTGACAACCTAATTAAGCTAAACAAATCAGAAACTTGGAATTAAACTGCTGATACGAAACTGCAGAAACAGAACAGTGCCGAAATCCAATTACAGCTACAACAAAATGAAATCTAAGGAACTAAGCTACTCCTCAATGCTTCCCTAGCTCAAGGTTTCTTTGTTCGTCACGCAAAGGCTGACCTCGAACCCCTAAGCTCAGCAATTCGCTGGAAAACAGCTCCGCTTGGTAAAATTCTGCTCAAACTGCACAGTTGGGGAAATTTCCAATCCGAAAGCTTCGATCTCAGTTGTTGAGCTGCGATGGTGATTTGGGGAAAACCTGAGCTCACCTGAGAACCCCTACAAGTGGCCCAGGTCGTCGGAAATTGGTTGTGGCTGAGATTTAAGCTCCCGGACCACAAAGCTGTCGAAACCCTCAAACAAGCTCTGTCCGGCGCGAAATTGATCTGAAATCTCCAACAAAGTATCCTCCAGCGATCCAAACCTTGATCCCGATGAAGAATTAAGGGGTCGCGCCCCTTGAATGGAAGAAATCTAGCTAAACAGTGAAGAGAAAACGAAGAACGAAGAAGACGGCGAGGAAACGCGACGGGGAGAAGCGCTGGGCATTTTTGATTAAATAGCTATCAATGGACGGCCCAGATTGATCGGAGGAGATCCAACGGTAGATCTTGGTCTGATTTGAGCCAAACTTTTATGATGATGATCTGGGGTCAGGATCTGCCTTGTGGTAGCTCGGATCCTCCAGATGTGCAACGGATGGTCCAGATCAACTCTATCTGTGAATGGACGCTCTAGAGCCCTCCTTGCTTGATCCAACGGTTGATTTAGCTCTGATTGGGATGAAACCTTCAGATCTTGATCATAGAGCTTGATCAACCCTAACCCTAGCTCGGATTGCTTCAGATCGTCCCGGATGGCTCAGATCTAGCCGCTCTTGAATCGGACGACCCGGATTAATCGTAGGCTTGATAATTCGATCCGGTTCACATCCGACTCAAGTTTGACCCAGTATGCCCTAGGTCCAGGATCCTTTCATGCCTACAAAAATATATCAGAAAATTAGTGGCCAAATAATCCAAAAAATGTGTAAATTTGCAATTAAGTCCAAATTTATAGGAAATCCTAAAACCTAGGGTAAAATCACAAATAAGCAATAAAAACATAGGTCAAACATGGATTTTAACATCTAAAATAATCACAAAAATGGTACTTATCAATGGTCATATCAGGTCACTGGGTATTAGATATTACAGTGATTGACACTAGTGTTAGTAGGAGCCCTAGGGCCAATTATGTGATGATTGACTAGGGATTTTTTTGTATCATATTCTATCATTATTGAAGGCATGGTTATTACACTTACTGTATTTTGTGCTAAATAACTAAGTATAATAATGTCCTTGTGTAGTAGATTTTTATCTACATTATATCGATTGGTTGAATCGATAGTAAGATAATGTAGAGAATACTACACTAAATTATTCCTAGTCAAGCATTAATATTCAGGGATAATATTAATGCATGGAGACTAGCATGTAGCTCAATTGATGACTTGAGCTCACAAGTCATGGATATGTGATATCAAATTGACACATGGGTATACATTAGAGAATGTGTACTGAATTAACCCGCCATGAGAAAGTTTCATAGATTGTCATATGAGTGTCATGAACATTCTCATGTGACTATTGGTATGAATAGTCCTTAGACCTGAAGTCACTGCGGTTCTCTACATAAGGAGTTATGTACTTTGGTATCGTCAAATGTGATCAACCGTAACAGGGTGGACTATAAAGACGATCACTGGGTATGTAATGAATTATGCGGAGGGATGTGAGTGATGTAGATAGGATTTATCCCTCCCATATGACGGGAGTGATATCTGTGGGTCCCTTGATCGAGTAGGACTGCTAAAATGCATGACCATGCTCAAATGAGTCAATATGAGATATTGAGCTCATTTATTTGAGTGAGTCTACTCGGGGATCAAGAAACACCAAGATTGATCGAGGATGACACGGTCTATGCCTCATTGGTCAATCTAGATATCAAGGATAGAAGGACATGGTCATACATTATCATAGTCACGGAGGTTTAGTTGGATCTCGACTTTTCTTGTTACTTGGGTAGCAATGATGCATTGCTAGATGTCGCTCATTGCTTATGTGTCTATGGTGTTTAGGCGCATTGCCAACGTCACGAGAACCTATTGGGTCACATACTAAGGACATGATGCTTCGGGAAATCTGAGTGGGAGCTCGAGTTGGGAACTCGGGAAGTCTGATCGAGAGCCCGAGTTGGGAACTCGGGAGATCTGATCAGGAGACTAGTTCGGGTGATCGGCAGCTCGGGACAGGAGCTTGGGAGACTTGGCTCGGCAGACTGGGTCAGGAGCTCAGTGACTTGGTCGGGAGCTCGAGTTGGGAACTCGGGAGACTAGGTCGGGAGCCCGAGTCGGCGCTCGGGAGACTGGGTCGAGCGCTCGGCAGACTGGGTCGGGACTCGACAGACTGGGTCGGGAGCTTGGCGCTCGGCAGACTTGGTCGGGAGACCTGGTAGGAAGTCCGAGAGGCCCGGTCGAAATGCATGGGGAAATTCATTAATGTGTTTAATAAAGGAAAGAGAAAAGTCTCTCTTCATTGGATGAAGCGAAGGTGAAGAGTCACATGGAAAGATGTGCACTTTAATTGACTTTAATGAATGGAAGTCAAAGAGACAAAAGACTCTTCATATTCATGGGATGAATATAAAAGCTAGTCTAGTCATTTTAAATGATAAGTGATTGTCTTTCCCTTCTTCCCTTCCTCTCTTCTTCCTCTTCTCCCCTTTGGCCGAAACTCTATTGTAGGGTTTTTGGTGTTCTGCGAACTACCTCAAGTTGCTAGCACAACTAAGGTAGTTCTTCCCGGAGTTGAGAGATCGTGTCTGTGTGGATACGAATAGAGGCACGGACACTTGAACGTGCGAGAGATCCGGCGGATCTCGGACGAGCGGGATAAGCGAAGGGCACGCCCCAAAGGTATATCTTCTTTAGAAGTTGATGTAAATCAACTTTGTACGAGTTTTTCTTCCGCATGGATCGCTCAAGGGATCTTGTTCCGCTGCGTTTTTGTATTTTGGTGCTAGGATATCCCAACAGAAGGCACAGTAGATGCCCTGTCACAGCCGCTCAGAAGAAATTTCTACTGGTTGCCATGGATTATTTCTCAAAATGGGTGGAAGCGGAGGCTCTAGCTTGGATCACCGAGCATGCGGTCATCAAATTCTTGTGGCAGAACATTCTGTGTAGATACAGGATACCGCATAAGTTGGTCTCGGATAATGGTCGGCAGTTCCATGGCAGGAAAATTCGAGAATGGTGTGCAGCCTATGACATCAAGCAAGCATTCACCTTAGTAGCCTACCCCCAGAGTAGCGGTTAGGAAGATGTCACCAATAGGGAAATTTGTAGGATCGTTTTTGTACGCTAGAGGGGGGGGTGAATAACGTTTCTCGAATCTCTTCTACCTACACGGTTAGTTTGCGCAGCGGAATATACAATAAAAATAATAAAACAAAAACTAACCAATGCTAACATTGAAGATTTACTTGG
Organism: Boesenbergia rotunda; assembly: GCA_024364735.1. NCBI lineage: Eukaryota > Viridiplantae > Streptophyta > Magnoliopsida > Zingiberales > Zingiberaceae > Boesenbergia > Boesenbergia rotunda. The sequence continues at coordinate 22,622 of JAGFNQ010004876.1, read as the reverse complement.
TATCCATCCCGGACGGGTGACTAATTCAAGAATCTGTCGGTGGATCAATCCCTGGATAACTTCCGGCTAGCCCTCGTTGCTCCTTGTGGGTGGAGAAACCTCGCCACAACACCTTGGACACTATCTGGGCATAAAAGACTACTAACTCACTTTACCCAAGCGAGTTTCGTCAAGAGAAGAAGATAGGAAACGAGCCCCTTTAAATAGGGCTCGAATCTGAAATAGCCGCTACCAGTCGATTGCCCCTGGGGCAGTCGACTGGTCCCACTCAGATTCGACCGTTACAGTACAACGTTCGAATCTGCCATCCTGTTCCATCCTACACCAGTCGACTGCCCCTAGGGCAGTCAACTGGTCCGAAGCTATGCCTAGGGTTACACTCCCCGAGTACATTTCACTCGCACTCGAACCCTTCCCGGCTTAGCCCCTGAGTACAAACACTCATACTCAGACCCTCACAACTTGGTTGACTCTTCACCAGCAGCCTCGACTGCTGCCTTCACACCCTCTTCATCTTCGGCCCTCATCCCTCGGATGCGCACGCAAACCTCTAGTTTTCCTCTATGCCACCCTTCACGTAGGCCTCGAAGTCCGCGTCCCTCGGCTCATCGTCCCTTCTATCCACAGTCCCTCGGATGCACACGCATGCCTCCAGCTTGCCTCCATGCCATCCTTCACCTGAAGACATCAACCAAGTCCATGTGTACCTGTACACCTGCACACTCATGTACACATATTAGTCCAACAACAAATCCTAACTTAACCATATTGACCACACACATCAAAACCCATGATCCTCCAGATCATATCAGGGTCGATTACCCCAACAAAATCTTGCGTGGTCTTAAGACTAAGGTAAATCATATGGGTGGGACTTGGGTTGATGAGTTGCCTAGTGTCCTATGGGCCCAGCGAACTACTTCCAAAGAAGGCTCAGGCTGTAACCCCTTTCAATTAGTGTATGGGGGTGAGTCAGTTGTCCCAATGGAGGTAGGATGTGAGTCTGATCGAAGGCAACTCTATAGAGAATATAATGCAGAGAAAAGGTGTCTGGAGTTGGATTTGATCGAGGAAATCCGAGATAGAGCAGCGGTCAAAATGACTGCATATCGTCAAAGAATGCAGCGAAGGTACAATCAAAAGGTCATACCTAGGAGTTTCTAAGTCGGCGACTGCGTATGGAAAAGAGTTAAGCCAGTCGGGGAGGTGAGTAAGCTGGAATCCCAATGGGGAGGACCCTTCCTGATGGTCAGGAAGCTAGGGTCCGGTGCTTATTACCTGCAAGATGCTCAAGGAAAAAAGCTAGGAAGACCCTGGAGCGCTATACATTTAAAATTGTATCATGATTAAAACTCGGGCAATCCTTGTAATAGTATTAGTTGTAAACATGATGATGGTGATCAGGACAACAACGGCTCAGCACCCAGACTCTCGCTCATGCGAGTTATAAGTGGGTCTGCTCCCACGCACCCGCCGACCTCGGTGCCAGTCGGGCATGGTTGTCCATGCTCGGTCGGGCTAGCCGAGCGGTGTCCAGACTCTCGCTCTTACGAGTTATAAGTGGGTCTGCTCCCACGCACCCGCCGACCTCGGTGCCGGTCGGGCGTGGCTGTCCACTCTCGGTCAGGCAAGCCGAGCGGCGTTCAGACTCGCTCTTGCGAGTTATAAGTGGGTCTGCTCCCACGCACCCCCCGACCACGGTACCGGTCGGGCGTGGCTGTCCACGCTCGGTTGGGCAAGCTGAGCAGCATCCAGACTCTCACTCTTGCAAGTTATAAGTGGGTCTGCTCCCACGCACCCACCGACCTCGGTGCCAGTCGGGCGTGGCTGTCCACGCTCGACCGGGCGAGCCGAGCGGCATCCAGACTCTCGCTCTTGCTAGTTATAAGTGAGTCTGCTCCTACGCACCCGTCGACCTTGGTGTTGGTCGGGCGAGCCGAGCGAAGTCTAGGCTCTCGCCTTGGTGAGTTATAAGTCTGCTCCCACGCACCCGCCGACCTCGGTGCCGGTCGGGTGTGGTAGTCCATGCTCGGTCGGCTGAGCCGAGCGGCATCCAGACTCTCGCCCTGGCGAATTATAAGTGGGGTTGCTCCCACGCACACGCTGACCTCGGTGCTGGTCGGGCGTGGTTGTCCACGCTCGGCCGGGCGAGCCAAGCGGCATCCAGACTCTCGCTCTTGTGAGTTATAAGTGGGTCTGTTCCCACGCACCAGCCAACCTCGGTGTCGGTCGGGCGTGACTGTCCATGCTCGGTCGGGAGAGCTGAGCGGCGTCCAGACTCTCGCCCTGGCAAGTTATAAGTGGGTATGCTCCCACGCACCGGCCGACCTCGGTGCCGGTCGGGCGTGGCTGTCCATGCTCGGTCGGGCGAGCCGAGCGGCAACCTGACTCTCGCCCTGGCGAGTTATAAGTGGGTCTGCTTCCATGCACCCGCCGACCTCGGTGTCGGTCGGGCGTGGCTGTCCATGCTCGGTCGGGCGAGCCGAGCGACAACCTAACTCTCGCCCTGGCGAGTTATAAGTGGGTCTGCTCCCACGCACTCGCCGACCTTGGTGCCGGTTGGGCGTGGCTTTCCACGCTCGGCTGAGTAAGCCGAGTGGCATCCATACTCTCGCTCATGCGAGTTATAAGTGGGCTTGCTCCCACGAACCTGCCGACCTCGGTGTCGGTCAGGTGTGGCTGCCCACGCTCAGCCGGGTAAGCCGAGTGGCGTCCAGACTCTCGCTCATGCGAGTTATGAGTGGGCTTGCTCCCACGAACCTGCCAACCTCGGTGCCGGTCGGGCGTGGCTGCCCACGCTCGGCCAGTTAGGCCGAGTGGCGTCCAGACTCTCGCTCATGCGAGTTATAAGTGGGCTTGCTCTCACGAACCCACCGACCTCGATTCCGGGTGGGCGTGGTTGTCCACGCTCGGTCGGGTAAGCCGAGTGGCGTCCAGACTCTCGCTCATGCGAGTTATAAGTGAGCTTGCTCCTACGAACCCGCCGACCTCAGTGCTGGTCGGGCGTGGCTATCCATGCTCGCCCGGGTAAGCCGAGTGGCATCCAGACTCTAGCTCATGAGAGTTATAAGTGGGCTTGCTCCCACGAATCCACCGACCTTGGTGTCGATCAGGCGTGGCTGTCCACGCTTGGTTGGGTAAGCCGAGTGGTGTCCAGACTCTCGCTCATGCGAGTTATGAGTGGGCTTGCTCCCACGAACCTTCCGACTTCGGTGTCGGTCGGGTGTGGTTGTCCATGCTCAGTCAGGTGAGCCGAGCGGCGCCCAGACCCGCCCTGACGAGTTATAGCTGGGTATGCTCTCGTGACTTCACCGACCCTAATGCCGATCGGGCATGGCTGTCCCTGCCCGATCAGGATGACTAAACGACGTCGGGACTCGACTTATTGAATTATGGAAGAGCCGAGTGAAATAGTTGAATAGTTGAGCAAAGGTCTTAACTAGCCCAAACAAAATGGAAAACTGAATGATCGGTCCCGAGCAAGCCTGTGTCTTGGGAGACATAAGCAATCTTTATTTGTAAGGACCATTAGGCCTTAGTCAAGGGCAAGCTAGACCCTGAGGGTTTGCCGACTCAAGAGCCGAATGAGGGCCTCTAAATACCGGAGCCGGCTAGTTGACATGGTTGATCGAGTGACCCAAAATTCTGGGCTGACACTCCGAAAGACCTAAATTAACTTATGAGCTGCGTCCATAGCAAGCCCGAGCTTGAAGGAGTGCTGACAGGTGAGGGACAGACTAAAAATGTAGCAACAGTTGAATCCTACTAAGCAAGCAACAAAGTGGCCAAACAAAAATACATCAACGCAAGAAAAATAAAGAAAGGAAATTAACATTAAGATAAGGCCCGAGGCCATTGGATCGATTACAGGCTCGACAGGCCGAGTTAAAAAGAAATTAAAATACACTTATAAGTAAAGGGAGGAAAGACGTCTTCCGAGATGACCTCCTGCACCCGAGTAGGCTTCACAGTGTTGGGAGGCAGATCTTCAGGGATATGCCCGGTCTCTTTCAGCTGTTGTAGAGTGCTCTCGATGCCGTACTTGAACATGTTGGCCATTCGGCGAGCCAGCTGGCTGTAAAAAGGCTCCGACTGGAGATACTCCAGTCGGTGTGCTTCCAGCCGGCCCGACTCCCCCACCTTGTAGGCCGCCAGCTCCCTGTTCAGCCGATTGATCTCGGTGTCTCGCTCGATCACTTCTGCAATCCAAGCCGTCAACTGAGTTTCCAGGGTTCTGAAGGCTTCTTCTTTGGCAGCCATCTCCGTCTCTTTGTTAGTCAGGGTCAGCTGGATCGAGTGATGGGCGACTGCCAACTCTTTTAATTGTCCAGTCAAAGCTTTAGCCTCAGCTATCTTCTTATCTAAGTTCGAGCGAGCGCGTGCCTGGCGGGTCAGGGCCGTCTTCTTTTGGGCCTCCACGTTCTCCAAACGGAGGGTCAGTTGATCTATATCCCGGGACGCTGCTATTAGGGTGGTGTGCTCTTCCTCCGACTGAGCGTCAGCTTCTTCTAATTGTGTCCTCAAGAGGGCAATCTCGGATCAGAGGACCTCCATACCCGCCTCGCTGGCAGGAAGGGTGTTGTGGCCTAGCTGGGTCTCCAGCTCTTGCACCCTTTGCTCCACCGCCCGGTGCTCCCTGGTATTGCGAACCAGGGATTGGGTAACCACCTGACATGCCACCCAAAACTGCACAAGTGAAAGCGTTAGGAGTAGGGCGATGAATAAGCAAAAGGAAAAGGGTCTAACCTGAGTCGCATCCATGAAAAAGTTGTCGGCTAAGTTTAGCGGACTCCGTTCCTGGGTGGTCAACACCCCCTGATCCCAGCACCCGACTAGCTGACTGTGCAGATTGATTGGCTGGGGTTGAACAACCTGAGTCAGGTTGACTGCTGAAGGAAGTTGCAAGTCAACCTGAAGTTGAGGAGGAGATCGGGGCGCTGAAGTGGAGAGAGCCGATATATCTGGCCTCAGGGGGTCGGTCAAGGCACCCGAGCGAGGCGGCGCCGAGCTGGAAGCCAAGGCCCTTGTGTCAGAGGGAGTGCGGCCACGTGGAGGAGCTGTCAGGTCATGAGCTTCCTCAATCAATTCCCGAGCCAGAGACGCGCTCGGGGAAATAGTCGCTCGACGACGTTTTCTCGTCAATCTCTCGGAGGCCAGATGCTCCGCCTCTGCCTCCACCCCGGGTGCCTCTGTCTCTGAGTCCACCACTAGTGGCTCTGTCTCGGAATCCCCCACTAGTGGTTCCGCCCTCGAGTCACCCTCTGCATTCTCTGATTGCTCTGGGGCCTTAGTGTTGTGCACTGGTGGCACGACCCGCTGTGCCAATTCCTCCGCCGCCCTTGCGTTTAGCTATGCCTCATTGAGACCAAGCTCTTCAGCGAGTACTGCATTCCACATGGTTTGAGTTGCAACATAGAAAAAGCTTTAGTTAGAGCTAAAAAATTCAAGGAAAAAGTGAGAGCTTACCGAATGAGCTAGACAGAGCAGTAGGGATCTGGCTCAGCCGGAAAATATACAGCACCGCCTCGCTCAGTAAGCGGCGGGCATGACGTGAAGCCCCCCGAGCTTAGAGTAAGCCAGCTGAAACGCTGGCTCCGAGCGATAATTCTTGGGCATAGGTGGCTGAGTGGGTAGGTCCTTTACCTATTCAATAGGTCAGTTTAGGGCGGGAGTAGTATTCACAAAAAAGAAATGGGTCTTCCATCCCTTGTTGGAAGAGGGAACCTTATCCAAGAAGGCCGATTTGGCTCGGACTTGAAAGAAAAAATTGTCCGGCTCTTGCTTCTTGGGGTAGTAGAAAAAGTGGAAGATCCGAGGGTCGAGAGGAATGTGGTTTATAGAGAAGATAACTACAGTACCGCATAAGATCCGAACGGAGTTCGGGGCTAGTTGGGAAAGTGGTATTTGAAAATATCTACAGACTTCTTTTATGAAGGGGTGAAGAGGGAATCTCAGCCCGACTAATAAATGGTCTCTGAAGATGGCAAAATAACCTAAGTGAGGTAGGTGCGGTCGGTCGCGGCAATTACGAAGGGTCAGGTGGTGGTCATTCGGGATCTGATAGTCCGACCAGAGGGTCTCGAGGTGGTCATGGGCCAGGGTCGAGATGGTGGTGGTGTACCATAAGCCGACCGAAGAGGTTGACTCAACCATTGGGTCGGGATTAGAAGCTATAATTACAAAATCAGATAAGCAAGGGAAAGGAGTACCATAAGCCAACAGAAAGCCGGGATTCACGGTGGTCGGGTGGCGGAGGTTAGAGAGGATAAAAGATGAAGGCAGAAGGCAACCAAGGAAGACAAGAACTGCAAGGAGACGCCTATTTATACTATGGTGAAACTCATGAGGGCCATCGGATGCGCGGGGTGAAAAAAAGTGGGAGCAGATCCCGACCGTCGGTTTCCCGCCCTTACCGACGCTTCAAGAACTTCACACTGACGTCGTACGAGCTCCTGATAGGTGACGCCTCATTGTCAGGAAGGCCCAGTCAGGGCAGGACGCGTGGCGAGGACCTTAAATGGCGATATGACTGAGGATTCAGTCCATAATGATTGTGATTCGGGGGCAATAACGGGCTCAGGAACCGAGGACGACCAGAAAGTCCGACGGGGTGGATAGCCTAGTCAGTCGGACTCATCGCCTCCTTCGACTAGACTTGAAGGGGAGGCTTGTGATCCGGTTAGGAGTTAATTTGACCTGGTGAGAAGCCCGGTCGAGGGGGGGGGGCGATCGGGGTAAGGACAGTCGGGCACACAGGGTGTTAACCTTGTTGGTGCAAGTTGCATCAATGATATCCTCCTCTAAATGTTTCATTGTTTGACAATATACTTAAGTCAATGATACATTGAACAAAGGTAGGGCTAGTCAAGAAAGGTATACCAAAGTGAACCAAAGTCCTAGTTAACCTAGGCACGAAGTCCTGGTTCAAGTAATTGGGTACTAAGACCTGGTGAGTGAAGCTGGGCACTAAGACCTGGTAAGTGAAGCTGGGCACTAAGACCTGGTGAGTGAAGCTGGGCACGAAGACCTGGTTCGAGGAATTGGGCACGAAGTCCTGGCCAAGGGTTGGGCACCGAAGACCTGGTTTGAGGAATTGGGCACGAAGTCCTGGCCGAGGGTTGGGCACCGAAGACCTGGTTCGAGGAATTGGGCACGAAGACCTGGCCGAGGGTTGGGCACCGAAGTCCTGGACGTAGGGTTTGGGCACGAAGTCTTGATCCGAGGGATTGAGCAACTTAGCTGAGCGATGACTAAGGACAGAAGTAGAGATGGGTTGAGGTTCAGACGTCTCGAGATCCGAGAGTATCAGAGGCTAAGTAAAAGTCCACCTGAATGGACAGGGTGGCAAACGTCTCCTGAAAGGAGTAGGTGAAAGGCGCGTTCCCGGGGCGGGAACTTGCGTAGGTTCGACCTAGGATTTCGTGGAAATCCGAAGTCAGAACCAACTCATTAAGGCTAAGATTGTATGTGTATTTGCCTTGTATTCATGTATCTTGCAAGTACCCAAAAGTGGAGACAAAGCAGGCAAAAGGCTGGAAAAAGGGGTCCCTAGGCGCCCCCATCAATGGGGGCGCCCTAATGGAATCAGGCGCCCCCATCAATACGGGCGCCTGGGTTCATGGAGGAGCCCTGGATAACCAGGGTGCCCTAGTCAAGAGGTTTATCCGCTGCGACGAGTTCGGCGCAAAGATAAGGTTTGACCAAGCCCATTGAGGCGCCCCGGTAATCACAGGCGCCCCAATGAAGCCTATAAAAGGGGCTTCGACCCCAAGGCTCAACACATAACTTCCAAGATCATTCTAAGCCTTCTGACTGACGATAAAGCGCTAACGGCGAAGCTTTGTGACCAAGGAAGCTCCGGGAGGAAGTGCGCGACACTTCGGAGTTCCAGTTCGGCCGGACTTCGACCTTCGTTGTTTTGGTTTGCTTTTAATATTCCGCACTTAATTTTTGTATCTTGTGATTGTAAATCTTGCACTGTAAGACGGGTTTCTCCGCCTCCGGAATGTCTGGAAAGGAGACCATTAGTGGGCGGGCGTTCCTGTGCTTAGGCCTTGGATGTACTGACCCTGGGGGGTTGGGAACCAAGTAAATCCCGTGTGCAATCTGTCTCTTGTTTTGTTCGTTCTTTCTATTGTTTTTCCGCTGCTACTAACGCTCTATTTAGAATGAATTTCGAAGGTAAGACAAGTTTCCACGAAACGATTTTACGGTCGATATTCACCCCTCCTCTATCGATGGCACCGGTCCTACAAACCTTGCCTGAGGAATGTGCTTGGGGCTATGCGAATCTGGTCTGGTTGGCAATAGCCGGTATGATGAGATTGGTCGGTTGAACCTGATCGAGAGGGTTCAGTCGGGCAGACAGAAAACACGACTCCCTTAAAAAAGGGATACCGAAGGTGTAGTTGACTTCCGGGCGGACGGTATCGGTCGGGAATGCTCGACCAGACGGTTCAATCACCTTGCTAATGAAATCACACTCTGCCTTAAGAAGTGACTCACGGTCTGTGGCCGGCTGTCCGGTCGGGCCTACCCGGTCGGCCGGTCGGACTAGCAGGCACCAGAAACGACTGAACCCCCTCAGGCGACTTGCCTTCCCAAGAGTCGTAGACAAGCCGAGTGACCGAGCCCATCCGGGTGACCATTTCCAGTCAGTCGACAGGAGTCCTCCTTCTCCCCTATATAAGGTCCATTTGATGCTTCAGAAAAGGGATTCTGCTGGATTAATTTCTCATCCTCCCCTAAGCTTTCTGTAACTCTGCTCCCGTAAAAGCTACAACAACTCTTCTGTCTGACCAGGAGAGCCCTCTCCATTTGTCGACAGGATCAAATATCATAGCAACTCTATTTTGTTTTTTAAATATTAATTAAGATGAAAAGCATGTCCACCATATTAGCCAATTCATGTATAATCCACAAATATATCTTACGTTTATAATCTACGTACTCTCTTACCTCTAGTTCTTCAACTTCTTTAATAATTTACGTTGTTCTTGAGCTCACCTTGCATATTAGGCTCTTAATCATCCTGTCCTTCATTGTTTACCTATGGAAGCCACCTCATATCAAGCTATCCTGAAGTACTGCTCAACAGGAACTTTTTAGGAATCCACCTCGAAGCCCTTTGATATATATATTCTTGTTGGAGAGCATCAATAGTGGAGTCATTAATGAACTGTCACCCGTGTTGATGAAGTCGTCGTGCACTGAAAGGGAGACCAATCACCAAAATAGTTTCTGAAATCTACGAGAAAAAGAGGGAGAAGAAAGAAGGTTAGAATGAAGGTTAGAGGTGTCATGACTCAGTTACTCAGATGCTCAAATCAGGTTTCTAATGAGAAAAAAGTGAAGAAGAGGACTATTCTAGAAACCGACGACATAGACAATGGACCCCGGTGCTGTGAACTTCTTCCACCTAGAGTGAATTGGCAACGAAGATTGAGACCTAGAATAAAGCTTCCAAGGAGAAAAGGATGTTAGAATGACCCCGGGAAAGATTCCGACGATTGTCACTTCGACGCTCAAGTTAGAGATTAAAAAAAGAGGAAGTTTATTGAATGGACAAATGTGAGTTTAAAGAAAATTACATAGGCCCTTCCCCGGTGTTCCTAGACTTCTTTTATACTTTTGGCTATGATCGTTCATCTTCTCAATCATTAATGATAATGACATCTCCTTTATGACCATAGTTATTGCCAATTATGGGGAGTTATTATTGGGGTCTCCCCTATGCACGTTTTCAATTTTTTTCTCTCATTAATGCTGTCTTTTCATATCTTGACAACGCATTAAAGATTCCTTCATTATTCTACTAATGACCATCGTTCGATATCCCTCTGGTATTAGCCTTGAAGGGATGCTCCCAAGTATTTTCTAGGACAATCATTGTCGCCCGAGCCATGTTGGCCTATCCCACTCTGGCACTGCTTGTCATGCCCCCCAGTACATGAAATTGACTGAGCCATTTAAATTCCTGAGCGACTAGCTTCCCGAACGGGCTATTGGAGAACCCTGAAGAGTGCATGAGAGGGCCCCTTCTTGGACTAACGAGCCTAGCTCTTGGGTCCTAAGTCATCTTTTCCCCATGCAGCAGTTACGCTCGAGCGGACACCTTCTTGGACTAATGAGCCTGGCTCTTGTGTCCCGGGTCCTCTTTTCACCATGCAGTAGCTATGCTGCCATGTGGTAAGCTCTTGGCTATTACGCTGCCACGCGACACACCCTCGACACATTCCCAATCATGAGAGGAGTGTAGAAGGACATTAAATGTCACGCCATGATTACGATTATGTCGGAGATTTCGCTATAATTCTGCCTTAATTAGGCGTGCACCTGTTAAATATGACCAATTAAAAACCAGTAGAATAAAATTTTTGAAAAATATACATGGAAGATTTAGCGTTATCAGACTTGGATAAAAAATTTCGGGTAAATTCCTAAATTACCAAAGGGTAAATTACTGACACTTAACTTTCAGGATTTAAAATAAAAATAAATTTTAAAATTAAGGTCTGGTTTCGATTTATGGCTAAAGCTAGGGGGTTAAGAGGATAAATAATCTAACCCTAGAGACCTGTTGTGGATTACATAAATTTATTAGGGTTAAACTGCTAAAAACCCTACCCTAAGGATAAGGTTTGGATTTCGGAGAATTGTGAGGCTTCTCTGCAAAAAAGACCCCCACATATATATATTCTTGTTTTCTCATTTCTGCCCGGTGACCCATGCCCTAAGCCACGCCGATAGCCAAGTCGCCTCTCCCTCTACCTCCTCACGCGACATGAGCCACCGCCAACCATCCCTCTTCTCATCTTTCCGAGCACCTGCTCCTCCGTGACCTCCACTGTAATGACCCTCTCTTGCTAACCTTGACCTTATAGGGTCGTTACATTGACTTTACTAGTGGGTCAAAACCAGTCGAATTAAAAAATAAATAAATTTAATTCTTGTTGGATTTGCCAAGATTTGACTCCTACACCTATTCGTTGCAAGACCCACGCACTAACCGTCAACCCTACAACTATTTTTCTTCCAAATTGGCATCAGTCGACTGATAGGGCATCAGTTGACTGGTGCAGTCGACAGCACCTGGTAATCACTCGACCAAATCTTTCTGTTCCCTCGGGTAGTCGACTGATCCTGCATCAGTCGATTGATACACCTGGAACTGCAATTTCCAGGTTTCAGAAGCATTGGTCAAGTGTACAATTTCGTTCTACTTTAACTACACAACAATTATAAAGACTCATAAACATATAACTAACATAATTGGACTCAATCATACTCCATTTAGCATGCATTTCAAACTTAATATCTTCTTGCGGGATAAACACAACTAACAAGACACAAAACTCAAGAAACTCATGACATTCTATGGTTTAGAGCTTTGAACATTAACAACTTATCCCGAAGGATCTCATTCCACCGTCCCGCCACCACTAGCACCAACCATCCATCCTGTAGCCTTCTTGCCATATATCTTTTCTTTACCTTTATCTGCAATAAAAGGATGCAACTATAAGCAATTTGCTTAGTAAGTAGATACCTAACTCACAAAATATGCATTTGATATGAACATGCTTATGCTTGCTTTGAAACATGCTTGTAACTGAAAATGTCATTCTTCAACATGAAAGATGCTCATGAATACATTTGTAACAATTGCTTGCATTAGAAAGAAACTTTGCTTGAAATGAATACTTGTTATGGAAAAACTTATCTTATACTTCAAAATAATAAGCATTCTTCTTTGGGCCCGGCATAGTACCAATGCGCGCATCCCTAATAGGTTTCGGGGTAGCTAGCCACCGAACTCTAATAGAGCGTCTACTAGCTTGCTTAGTTTTAAGGGTCTTGTGCTCGGACTAGCTTGCCTAGTTTTAAGGGCCTTATGCCCGGTACATGCCACTTCGAAAGTAATATACTTAACTTGTACTCATGCTTAAAATACTACTAATAACTTAGCACATGTCTTGCACATAGGATGTAGGGTTCCCAAAACTTGCTTTGGGGACTTCTTAATGCCTCAGTCTTGTACTCCTCAAGGCACCTTGCGTACCATGACACCCAAAACTTGCTTTTGGACAACTCAAGACCTCGGTTTTCACCCCGTACATTCTATCGAACATCTTGCGTGCCAAAATCCCAAAACTTGCTTTTGGGCCAATCAAGACCGTCGTCTTGCTATACTAGGATCACATTATAATAAGGCTTAGAATCATGTTTAGAATCACATGAAAACTACTTCTATTGCAGGTGATTGATCTACTTACCTCATTGGGTTTCTAAACTTACTACCCGACGTAGAATCTCCTTCCTTGTGCGATCTTCCAACCCTTTGACCTAGGAGAGAACCCTAGTTTTCCCTTGGTGAGAAACCCTAACCTCTCCTCTCCTGGTTTTCGCAGGGAAGAAGAAGGAGGTCTCTCCTTTCCATTCTTTATATATTAAGTGGAAGTTGAACCATCTCCCATAAGGGACGCTTATTATTACTTATCTAATATTGATTCCATATTCCAGTGAGATGATTACTAACCCAATTGGAAACCCAAAACTAACCCTTACCGTGGGTCACTGGTTCGTGTCCTTACTCCGACCCCTTTAAAAGAAATTTGTAGTTTCCTTTTTGTTTATTTTGGAAAAATTCTAAAAAATTTAGGTCTAACAATCCTCCCTATCTTATGGAAAGTTCGTTCTCGAACTTAGAATAACTCCTGATACTTTTGCCTCATGCTATCTTTTGTTTCCCAAGTTACCTCTTCATGCTTTTGGTTTACTCATAGAACCTTCACTAAGGGTACCTCTTTGTTCCTCAGTTTCTTGAATGCTCGATCTATTATCTGAATAGGTCGACTTTCATAATTAAGATCTTCTTGAACTTGTACCGTCTGTGGCTCAATCACTTGGTTGACATCGGGAACATGTTTCTTTAGCATTGAGACATGGAACACATTGTGAATAGTTGATATCTTTGGAGGTAGCTCTAACTCATAAGCTACCTTGCCAACTCTTTCCGTTACTAGGTAGGGTCCTATGTAACGAGGACTAAGCTTGCCTTTCTTGCCAAACCTCATTACTCCTTTCATGGGGGTTACTTTGAGGAAAACGTATCCCCAACTTCGAACTCTAGTGGTCTGCGCCGCACATCGGCATAACTCTTCTGCCTACTCTGAGCAGTTTCTATTCTTTGACGGATGCTCTTTATAACTTCTGTAGTATCCTCAATAAGATCAGTCTGAAACCCTATTTCTTTCTTCTCACTACCTTCATACCAACAGATAGGAGATCTGCACCTCCTACCATAAAGAGTTTCATAAGGCGCCATACCAATAGTAGCTTGGTAGCTGTTATTGTAGGCGAACTCAGCTAAACATAAGTACTTGCACCAACTGCCCTTGAAATCTAATGCACAAGCTCTAAGCATATCTTCTAAAACTTGATTTACTCTTTCTGTCTGCCTATTAGTCTGAGGATGGAAAGCTGTGCTAAACTTCAGTTTGGTGCCAAGTGCTGTCTGTACACACTCCCAAAAGTGTGAAGTGAAACGACCATCTCTATCGGAGATAATGGTCTTCGGAACTCCATGCAGTCGGATCACTTCCTGAACATATAACTGGGCTAGTCTTTCTATGGAGCAGGACACTTTGATTGTCAAGAAATGGGCAGACTTGATCAATCTGTCTACAATTACCCAGATAGCATCATAGTCATTTGTTGTCTTTGGTAAACCAACAATGAAGTCCATGACTATGTCTTCCCATTTCCACTCTGGAATCTGTATAGGCTGTAGGACTCCTCCTGACCTCTAGTGTTCTGCTTTAACCCTTTGACATGTCGGACAGGTGCTGACATACTTAACTACATCTCTTTTCATTCCAGACCACCAAAATCTTCTTTTCAAGTCTTGGTACATCTTGGTAGAACCAGGGTGCATAGAGTAGGGAGTTCTATGGGATTCCTCAAGAATCTTCTTTCTTAGCTCTTCACTGTCAGGGACACATAGACGGTCACCATAATAGAGTATCCCACTATCAGATACTCTAAACTCTTTACTTTCTCCTTCTTGCATCTCCTGCTTGATCTTTTGAATATCAGAATCTTGATCTTGCTTTTTCTGGATATCCTCAAGTAGAGTTGACTCTAGTGTCAATACTGAGAGTTGCCCATCTATAATCTCAACTCCATAATATATTATCTCCTTCTGTAGTGGTGGTGACAGTGATGACAGGGACATCAAAGTTGCGCAAGTCTTCCTACTTAACGCATCATCCACTTTATTTGCCTTTCTAGGGTGGTAGAGGATTTCACAATTATAATCCTTGACTAACTTTAGTCACCTCCATTGTCTCATATTAAGGTCCTTCTGAGTGAAGAAATATCTCAGACTCTAGTGATCTGTGTAAATCCTGCACTGGACTCCATACAGATAATGTCTCCACATTTTGAGGGCGAAGACTACTGCTGCGAACTCAAGACCATGAGTAGGGTAATTCTTTTCATAATCTTTGAGTTGCCTGGAGGCATAAGCGATGACCTTACCTTCTTGCATGAGTACCGCTCCAAGTCCTAGTTTTGAGGCATCACTGTATATGTCGAAACTTCTATCACTTTCTGGAACTGTAAGAATGAGAGCACTTGTTAATCTTTTCTTCAACTCAATAAAACTCTGCTTACAATCTTCAGTCCACTCATACTTCTTATTCTTTCTGGTAAGGGTTGTTAGTGGACAAGCTATCTTTGAAAAGTCCTCCACGAATCTTCTGTAATACCCTGCTAAACCCAGAAAGCTTCTGATCTCACTAGCATTCTTTGGTCGACCCCAGTTACTAACTGTTTCAATCTTTGCTGAGTCTACCATGATACCTTCCTTTGAAATGATGTATCCTAGGAAAGCCACTTGGTCAAGCCAGAATTCCCACTTTGAAAACTTGACATATAATTTCTGCTGCTGTAACGTCTTCAACATTACCCTCAGATGTTCGTCAAGTTCTTCCGGAGACTTTGAATAGACCAAGATATCATTAATGAAGACTATGACGAACTTATCAAGAAACTCCTTAAACACTCGATTCATTAGATCCATGAATGTTGCAGGGGCGTTCATCACTCCAAAGGGCATGACCACAAACTCGTAGTGTCCATACCGTGTTCGAAAAGCCGTTCTCGGCACATCACTCTCCTTGACTCTGAGTTGATGGTAACCTAACCACAAGTCTATCTTGAAAAATATGGTTGCCCCCTTCAACTGATCAAATAAATCATCTATCCTTGGCAGCGGGTATCTGTTCTTGATAGTCACATTGTTCAGGGCACGATAATCTATGCAGATCTGCATAGATCCATCTTTCTTCTTGACGAACAACACAGGAGCTCCCCAAGGTGAATGACTAGGGCGGATGAAACCCTTGTCCAGTAACTCCTGTAATTGTTCTTGCATCTCCTTCAATTCTGCTGGCGTCATGCGATAAGGTGCCTTCGAAATCGAGTTGGTCCCCGGAGCCAACTCAATTTCTTGATTGGGAGGCAGCCCTGGTAACTCTTCAGGAAACACCTCTGGATAGTCACAAATTACCCGTACTTCTTCTTTCTTTAACCCTTCTCTTTCCCTTGCATCTACTACATCCGCTAAATAACCAAAAC
This sequence comes from Boesenbergia rotunda, assembly GCA_024364735.1. Lineage (NCBI taxonomy): Eukaryota > Viridiplantae > Streptophyta > Magnoliopsida > Zingiberales > Zingiberaceae > Boesenbergia > Boesenbergia rotunda. The sequence continues at coordinate 6,980 of JAGFNQ010004876.1, read as the reverse complement.
ATCCATTATCTAACATCTTGTGAGCTTGTAGGTTAGAAAGAAACCTTTTTGTCCTTCTCTTTGGGTCACCGACAAACTCGAATGGAAGTTCTGCTTCTGGTGTGAACTTTACTCTTGTTTTGCGGCATTCAATGGAGACACTGTACTTGCTTGATGAACCTCCTTTTGAGTTGCTTCCAGAAGCCTTTTGATTCCACTGCTTCCTTTTGTTTGGGTTCCCTTTCCAGTTCTGTGGGTTACCCTGGGACTTTTGGATTGGTACTTGCTTCTGTTGCATCCTGATGGCCTTTATACTATTTAAGTAGTGCTTAGTGATCAAAGCACTACTTATCAGTTCTTTTGAGATTTGCGGCCTATTAACACCGTTGGCCACATTTAAAGCTATCTCAGGCCTTAACATCTTCAGCATTAGCCTGACTCTTTGTTTTTCAGTGCTAACTAGCTCTGGGCACAGACGAGCTAACCGATTAAACTTTTTTACTGCTTCATCCACAGATAGTTCTCCTTGTCTGAACTCCGTGAATTCATCATAGTGCTTGTTGGTTACTCGCATGTGAAAGTATTCTTCAAAGAACTCAGTCTCGAAGTCGACCCATGTCATCTGGCTGACATTTCTCTTGGCCTTGACTCTCTACCACCACGTTCTAGCATCTCCAGCAAGACAGAAGGAGACACACTTTATCTTTTCTACCTCAGACTAATCCAGTAACTCTACTATACTTTCCAAAGCTTTGAACCATGCTTGAGCATCCCATGGTTCGCTTGTGCCTGAGAAGTTCTCTGGCTTCAGTTTCTGCCACTGGATGAGGTATGCTTCTTGCCTTACCCCCGCTCCCCTTGCCGGGACTACAGATGTAACCAATAGGTCTTCGGTCACAACTGAGGCCACTACATTCGCCACCGGTGGGGTAATAGGAGTGACCTGCTGGTTAGCCATCATGGCACTACAAAAAAAGGGTATTCTGCGACAAATTTTGCGACGAATTTTTAAAAAAATTCGTCGCAAAATTTTTTTGCGACAAATTTGGTGATGAAAAAAAATTCGTCGCCAAATACTCGTCGCAGAATTCTGCGACGAAAAAAATGAATTTGTCGCAAATTTTGTGACAAATTCATTTTTCGTCGCAGAATTTGCGACAAATTAAATTTTCGTTGCTAAATTTATCGCAAATTTTTATAAAAATTTGTCACAATACTTGCGACGAATATAACATTTGTCGCCGAATCGTCGCCGAATTTTAAAATTCGTCGCAAAAATCTGTGACAAATTTAGAAATTTGTCGCAGATTCTGCGACAAATTTCATAATTTGTTGCAAAAATTCTGCGACAAATATAATAATTCGTTGCAGAATCTGCGACAAATTTTAAAATTCGTAGCAAATATCTGCGATGAATTTAGAAATTTGTCGCAGATTCTGCGACAAATTTCATAATTTGTCACAAAAATTCTGTGACAAATATAATAATTCATCGCAAAATTTGCGACGAATTTGAAAATTTGTCGCTGATTATTTCCAATGAATAAAAAATTTATCGCAAAATTTGCGATGAATAACAGAATTTGTCGCAGAAATTTTGGGACGAAAATATAAATTTGTTGCAAAAACTGCAACAAATCTTTTATTTGTCGCAAAATATCTGTGACAAATTTGAAATTTTGTCGCAAAATTCTGCAACGAATTTCTTAATTTGTCGCAAAATCTGCGACAAATATTAGAATTTATCGTAAAAAAATCAACTACAAATTACTAAATTTATCACAAATTTTGCCACAAATTTAAAAATTGTCGTAGATTTTGCGACGAATTTTAGAATTTGTTGCAGATTTTTGCAACGAATTTTAGAATTTGAGGCAAAATCTAGGATAATTTTTTTAGTTAATTTTGTGCAATGAATTTATAATTTCGTTGTAGAATTTGTGACAAATTTTAGTATTCATCGTAGATTTTTACAACGAAAATATATTCGTCGCAAAAATGATTGCAAAATAATTAAATTTTTAAAAAAATTATGTTTATCATTAATATTTTAATAAAATAAATTTCAAATAATTAAAATCAATACCTATGTTATTTTCTCAAGATTATTTTATTGGAAAATACACTCTAATTGATTATCTATAGATAGCAATAAATATAATAAATTACATGGTAAGTAAATCACAAACAGTAAATTTCATAGTTTAGATGGAAAAAGTCAATATCAGCACAAAGGATAATAATCGTTATAATTACAAGATAACAATGAAGTACGTTTCCTATTACAATAATCTCAGTAAGCCTTGTCATGGAGAAAGTAATGGAGATGATCTGACTCTATTCTTCAAAATGATCTTTATAATACCTGATAACAATGAAAAAAAAGTAAGATATTCATGAAATAGAACAATATAAATGTGTAATGCTCTTATACAGTATAATGAAAAGAAATAGCAGGCAATAATGTAGCTAACATAAAACCTTCATACTTTTATGTAATACTATTATTGAGGATCTCAATAATAAAGACCATGAAAGAAACTCAAACTTCAATATTAACGTATGCAATATAAAAGTCAACTGTACAAACAAGCATATATATCAAATAAATCTAAAAAATGAGAACTTACTACAAGCCTAGAAAATGAAAACTATCTCTGTTATTAAAACTGAACTATAAAATGTAAAACTAAAAACACATATGGTGCATAGAAAATAAGATAAGCTGTGAAAATTTGATCTTAAAAAAATATTTACATTGTTAACAAACATTTAAACAATCTTAGTGAACATTAAAAATTTATGCAATTTCAATGAACATTAACAAGTAATAAGAAAAATACCTCATTATTTTATTTTCATACTTCCACAAGATATAACTGTATATAATAATAAAAATTGATTCCTGAGAGTTATATAAAAATTAAGGATACTCATATGTAACAAAATGAAAGCAAAAATTTATACTTACATTTTCGGCCTGAGAACTACATCTACGATCACCACCCCTTCTGAAAATGTGCTGTAAAATAAAAAATAAGATAAAGTTAAAATAAATTTGATACATAACAATTAATATAAAAAACCTTACCATATTTGTTTAGATAAAGAGAATGCGTAAATCCTACGACAACAAAATATCACCTGTAATAACCTATAAATAGCAAAAAATATAAAACATTAACAGATATCATTTATAATGAGATTTAATTAAATTAAATAATTACTTCTGTATTAAAGTGAAGAATTAGTTAATTAATATCTTAAATCGATCAATTAGTTAACCACATGTAAATAAAGAAAAACACATAGTCATTCAAATAATACCCTAATTGTAAGTTATAATATAAGTAAACATAAATTTTAATAAACCAATATAAACTACCAAAACCTAATCTTATAAAAGACTCACACTAAAACATGGATTATTATAGTAAACATTAATCAAAATATTAAATAACAAAAGAGGGATATATACATACCAAACGAAGGTCACCAAAAAAGAGTTCTCACTCCAAACACATCTAATTAAGACCTACACAAAAAATATTACAGGGTCAAAAATATAAACCAGAAATCAAATCTTCAATTGTAAAATCCGACCGTGAGCGATGTGGCCCAAGCCCAGCCAAGCTTGATATTTTGGGCCCGACCAGTCAAACCCGGATCAGGCCAGACCAGGCTAGCCTGGACTTAGGGGTGTCAAAAATCAACACGACCCGACGACCCAACCTGAATCGACCCAAAAAAATCGGGTTCGGGTTGAAAATTTTCGAGTTCGGGTCGGGTTCGGGTTGGGGGGATTCGGGTTGAAAAATTTCGGGTTGGATTCGGGTCGGGTTCGGGTCGAGTTCAGGTTGACCCGAATTTAATATTTTATGGATTTTTTGGAGTTAAATCAAATTTTATTTTGAAAATTAAGATATTTTTATGTATATTAATATCAATATAGTATGATCATGATGAAGTATTGTGATAAAAGTGAAGAATTATAGGGAAAATGACGAAAAAAGACGTTTTGAATCGATTTTTTTGGGTTATTCGGGTCGGGTCGGGTTGGTCGGGTTCAGGTTCGGGTTTGGGGGTTTTGGGTTGAAATCAGGTTCGGGTCGGGTTCGGGTCGGGTTTGGGTTAGGAGTTAAAAAGAAAAAATTTCCCCAACCCGACCTGAACCCGACCCGACCCACCTGAATTGACACCCCTACCTGGACTGACCCAACCAAGCCAGGCCCCGCCCCGGCCCAGACAAGGCCGGCCGAACAGGCCCGTGTGCCCTAGCGCGGCCAGGCCTGGTGCAAAATTGTCGCGCCCGCCTGGTAACTCGAGAGCAAGGCCGCACAGGTCGGGATCCCGCGAGCGCGACCACACCTGGTCGGGAGATCACGAGGATGGCTGAGCGCAGCCGGAAGAGAGCGAGCCGTCGCACACAGCCGGTATCGTGCAACCTCCACTGCGTACGGCGGGTATCCCGCAAACGTGGCCGCGCTCGGCCGGCAATGTGCGAGGCGAGCAGTGTCGGGTGAGGCCGGAACCGCGCGAGCGCGAGGCCCAGTAGCGCGAACGCGGGCGCGCGATGCCGGTAGCTCGCGCACGGTCGGAAGAGATGGAGGTGCGCGCGTCGGAAGAGAGGGAGGCGACGCGGCCGGAAGAGAGGGAGCACGAGCGCGGCCGCGCACGGCCGGAAGAGATGGAGGTGCGCCCGCAGGAAGAGAGGGAGGCCACGCGCGGCCGGAAGAGATGGAGCGCGCGCGGCAGGAAGAGAAGGAGCACTAGCGCGGCCACGCGCGGGCGGAAGAGAGGGAGGCGCGCGCGCACTGCCGCCAAAAGCCAAAGCCACCGGAGAAAGAAGAGAAGGAGAAGATATTTAGCGGAGATCTCGTCGGAGGAGGGAGCGCGCACCACTGCCGCCAAAAGCCAAAACCAAAATGAAATGAAGTAGGGCAAAAGTAGACCGGGAGAAAATTAGGGTTTTGCGACAAAAATAAATTTGTTGACAAATTTGTCGCAAAATTATTTTTTTTCCTAAATACCTTCAAAAAATCATATAGTGATATACAGAACTTAGAAATTGACTAAACAAATTTCTACGTGCTCGTATCAAAATCTTGATTATATAAATGACCTCAAACTTGGAAAATATTTATAATTTTTTAAACATTATTTATTTGGAAAATAAAATTTTGTGGGTTTAAAAACTTTTAATATAAATTTATCCGGTAAACTTTATGTTTAACATCATATATCTCATTTATTTAATGAAACGAGTTTCTACGTGCTCGTACCGATAAATGACCTCAAAGATAAATTTTACAAAATATATTTTTATTTGTATTTTTCTAAATTTTATTTACTTGGATAATATAATTTTATGGTCTAAATTTTTTTCCCTATACATTTATACGGTAAAATTTAAGTTTGACGTCATTTGTTTCATGATGAAATTGATACGAGCGCGTAAAAACTTATTTCATGAAATTCGGAGTTCCGTACGTTTATTTATGATTTTTTGAAGGTATTTAGGTTTCTTTTTAAAAATTTAATTCTGCAATGAATTTCAGAATTCGTCCCAAATTCTGCGACGAATTTCCAAATTCATCGCAGATTAGGGACGAATTTTGAAATTCGTCGCAGAATTACATTTAAAAAAAATCTAAACAAATACCGTTTAATTGTCGTATATCGACCTAGAGAACTCAGAATTTAATGAAACAAGTTTCTATATGTTTGTATTGATCCCCTGATGAGTTAAACGGCCACAAATATGAATTTCTATCAATATATTTTTTTAATAGTTTATCATTTATATCAGCATTGACATAGTTAAAAAATTTTAAGTCTGAAACTGTTATAAGAAATTTCATATTAATCCTTCATTGATCTCTAGAATTTTTATTGAATATTTGCGTTTAGATCATTTATATCATGAGGACGTCGATACGAACTCGTAGAAACTTGTGTCATGTCATTCCGAGTTCTGTAGCTCAATCTGCGACATTTCGAATGTATTTCGGATTTTCCAAGTTTGCGACGAATTTCTAAATTCCTCCCAAATTTGCGATGAATTTCCAAATTCGTTTGCAAATTTTGCGACGAATTTCCAAATTCGTCGCAAATTTTGCGACGAATTTCCAAATTCGTCGCAAATAATTATTTTTAAATAAACCAAAAGAATATTAATAAATTTCATATATGGACCTACAGAACTCGGAATTTAACGAAACGAGTTTCTATGTTCTTGTATCGATATCCCGTGATATAAATGACCTCAAACTTAAATTTTACATAATATATTTTTATTTGTAATTTTCTAAATATTATTTACTTGGAAAATATATTTTGTGGCTTTAAAATTTCTTTTCTATAAATTAATCCGGTAAATTTAAGTTTGACGTCATTTATTTCATGAGGAAATCGCTACGAGCACGTAGAAACTTATTTCACGAAATTTGGAGCTCCGTACGTTTATTTATGATTTTTTGAAGGTATTTAGGTTTCTTTTAAAAAAATTTAATTCTGAGACGAATTTCAGAATTCGTCCCAAATTCTCTGAACGAATTTTCAAATTCGTCGTAGATTAGGGGCAAATTTTGAAATTCGTCGCAGAATTACATTTTTTCAAAAATCAAAACAAATACCGTTTAGTTGTCATATATCGACCTAGAAATCTCGGAATTTAATGAAACAAGTTTTATATGTTCGTATTGATCCCTTGATGAGTTAAACGGCCACAAATATGAATTTCTATCAATATATTTTTTTTTTATAGTTTATTATTTATATCAGCATTGACTTAGTTAAATGTTTCTAAGTCTGAAACTGTTATAAGCAATTTCATATTAATCCTTCATTAATCTCTAGAATTTTTATTGAATATTTGTGTTTAAGATCATTTATATCACGAGGACATTGATACGAACTCGTAGAAACTTGTGTCATGTCATTCCGAGTTCTGTAGCTCAATCTGGCGACATTTCGAATGTATTTCGGATTTTCCAAGTTTG